>RXON01002393.1:0-15600 GCA_009667805.1 Leptobrachium leishanense
TACCAAAGGCCGCGGTCAGGGCGCGAGACTTAATGGACAGCGTGAGAATCATCACACCCCTGAAGCACCTACTGCACTGGCAGGCCTATTTATAGGCCAATTGTGACTTCACAGAGTTCTAGAACTCCATCCAAGAGACTGGTTTGAATCCCCAGCCAATCACCATCTAGGAGGCAGACATTAACCCCTTTTCTGCTGAGCCACTTGACTTAAGAAAAACACATTTTTCTTTACTTTCAACATGGTCGTGTTTGGTATCATTGGAAAGGCCATGCTCTGGCCTTTCTAATGATATCAAAATTGACCCTGCTAGCTGCCAACAGTCGGGAGATATCGGGGTTCAAAGGAACCCCCCATCTCCACCCCGAACTTTCCTTAGGAGTCAATGAGGACTTTCCACACACGTCCTCAGCATTAAAAGGGTTAAACCCTGGCGCCTCAAAAAACCCTTCTTTGAAAGGCAAGCTGATAAAACAAGTGCCTTCATTAACCCAGGGCTTGACGAATTTACTTTGAATCTATGAGCCAGCGAAAAAAAAGTTAGGAGCCAGTTTATTTATTTTTCTCTGAATTTTATTTCTGGTAGTCTCCAGTCTCTCCCTGTCCCTCACTGCTTATTACAGCATTAAAATGTTTGCATATCCTACCCAGAATTCCTTGCTGCATATGGGGAATGTAGAACAGGAGCTCTGGGGTGCAGTTCTTTGAATTGCTGACATGTGCAGATGGCTTCTGCAATAATAAACATAACCAATTATAGCGTATATATGTATACAGTATAAATGGGGGGAGAAGGGGAGGAATTATTATTAATTATAAGTCTATTTTTTAACCATTTTATTTAGGTGTTCATCTCGAACGCCAAGCCCAAAGACTACCAAAGGCCGGTCAGGGCGCGAGACTTAATGGGCAGCGTGAGAATCATCACACCCCTGAAGCACCTACTACACTGGCAGGCCTATTTATAGGCCAATTGTACTTCAGAGCTAGAACTCCATCACGAGACTGGTAGAACTCCATCCAAGAGACTGGTTTGAATCCCCAGCCAATCACCATCTAGGAGGCAGACATTAACCCCTTTTCTGCTGAGCCACTTCACGACTTAAGAAAAACACATTTTTCTTTACTTTCAACATGGTCGTGTTTGGTATCATTGGAAAGGCCATGCTCTGGCCTTTCTAATGATATCAAAAATGACCCTGCTAGCTGCCAACAGTCGGGAGATATCGGGGTTCAAAGGAACCACCCATCTCCACCCCGAACTTTCCTTAGGAGTCAATGAGGACTTTCCACACACGTCCTCAGCATTAAAAGGGCTAAACCCTGGCGCCTCAAAAAACCCTTCTTTGAAAGGCAAGCTGATAAAACAAGTGCCTTCATTAACCCAGGGCTTGACGAATTTACTTTGAATCTATGAGCCAGCGAAAAAAAAGTTAGGAGCCAGTTTATTTATTTTTCTCTGAATTTTATTTCTGGTAGTCTCCAGTCTCTCCCTGTCCCTCACTGCTTATTACAGCATTAAAATGTTTGCATATCCTACCCAGAATTCCTTGCTGCATATGGGGAATGTAGAACAGGAGCTCTGGAGTGCAGTTCTTTGAATTGCTGACATGTGCAGATGGCTTCTGCAATAATAAACACAACCAATTATAGCGTATATATGTATACAGTATAAATGGGGGAGAAGGGGGAGGAATTATTATTAATTATAAGTCTATTTTTTAACCATTTTATTTAGGTGTTCATCTCGAACGCCAAGCCCAAAGACTACCAAAGGCCGGTCAGGGCGCGAGACTTAATGGGCAGCGTGAGAATCATCACACCCCTGAAGCACCTACTACACTGGCAGGCCTATTTATAGGCCAATTGTGACTTCAGAGTTCTAGAACTCCATCCAAGAGACTGGTTTGAATCCCCAGCCAATCACCATCTAGGAGGCAGACATTAACCCCTTTTCTGCTGAGCCACTTCACGACTTAAGAAAAACAAATTTTTCTTTACTTTCAACATGGTCGTGTTTGGTATCATTGGAAAGGCCATGCTCTGGCCTTTCTAATGATATCAAAATTGACCCTGCTAGCTGCCAACAGTCGGGAGATATCGGGGTTCAAAGGAACCCCCCATCTCCACCCCGAACTTTCCTTAGGAGTCAATGAGGACTTTCCACACACGTCCTCAGCATTAAAAGGGTTAAACCCTGGCGCCTCTCAAAAACCCTTCTTTGAAAGGCAAGCTGATAAAACAAGTGCCTTCATTAACCCAGGGCTTGACGAATTTACTTTGAATCTATGAGCCAGCGAAAAAAAAGTTAGGAGCCAGTTTATTTATTTTTCTCTGAATTTTATTTCTGGTAGTCTCCAGTCTCTCCCTGTCCCTCACTGCTTATTACAGCATTAAAATGTTTGCATATCCTACCCAGAATTCCTTGCTGCATATGGGGAATGTGAGAACAGGAGCTCTGGAGTGCAGTTCTTTGAATTGCTGACATGTGCAGATGCTTCTGCAATAATAAACATAACCAATATATAGCGTATATATGTATACAGTATAAATGGGGGGAGAAGGGGGAGGAATTATTATTAATTATAAGTCCATTTTTTAACCATTTTATTTAGGTGTTCATCTCGAACGCCAAGCCCAAAGACTACCAAAGGCCGGTCAGGGCGCGAGACTTAATGGACAGCGTGAGAATCATCACACCCCTGAAGCACCTACTGCACTGGCAGGCCTATTTATAGGCCAATTGTGACTTCACAGAGTTCTAGAACTCCATCCAAGAGACTGGTTTGAATCCCCAGCCAATCACCATCTAGGAGGCAGACATTAACCCCTTTTCTGCTGAGCCACAACGACTTAAGAAAAACACATTTTTCTTTACTTTCAACATGGTCGTGTTTGGTATCATTGGAAAGGCCATGCTCTGGCCTTTCTAATGATATCAAAATTGACCCTGCTAGCTGCCAACAGTCGGGAGATATCGGGGTTCAAAGGAACCCCCATCTCCACCCCGAACTTTCCTTAGGAGTCAATGAGGACTTTCCACACACGTCCTCAGCATTAAAAGGGTTAAACCCTGGCGCCTCAAAAAACCCTTCTTTGAAAGGCAAGCTGATAAAACAAGTGCCTTCATTAACCCAGGGCTTGACGAATTTACTTTGAATCTATGAGCCAGCGAAAAAAAAGTTAGGAGCCAGTTTATTTATTTTTCTCTGAATTTATTTCTGGTAGTCTCCAGTCTCTCCCTGTCCCTCACTGCTTATTACAGCATAAAATGTTTGCATATCCTACCCAGAATTCCTTGCTGCATATATGGGAATGTAGAACAGGAGCTCTGGGGTGCAGTTCTTTGAATTGCTGACATGTGCAGATGGCTTCTGCAATAATAAACATAACCAATTATAGCGTATATATGTATACAGTATAAATGGGGGGAGAAGGGGGAGGAATTATTATTAATTATAAGTCTATTTTTTAACCATTTTATTTAGGTGTTCATCTCGAACGCCAAGCCCAAAGACTACCAAAGGCCGGTCAGGGCGCGAGACTTAATGGGCAGCGTGAGAATCATCACAGCCCTGAAGCACCTAACGGACTGGCAGGCCTATTTATAGGCCAATTGTGACTTCAGAGTTCTAGAACTCCATCCAAGAGACTGGTTTGAATCCCCAGCCAATCACCATCTAGGAGGCAGACATTAACCCCTTTTCTGCTGAGCCACTTCACGACTTAAGAAAAACAAATTTTTCTTTACTTTCAACATGGTCGTGTTTGGTATCATTGGAAAGGCCATGCTCTGGCCTTTCTAATGATATCAAAATTGACCCTGCTAGCTGCCAACAGTCGGGAGATATCGGGGTTCAAAGGAACCCCCATCTCCACCCCGAACTTTCCTTAGGAGTCAATGAGGACTTTCCACACACGTCCTCAGCATTAAAAGGGTTAAACCCTGGCGCCTCAAAAAACCCTTCTTTGAAAGGCAAGCTGATAAAACAAGTGCCTTCATTAACCCAGGGCTTGACGAATTTACTTTGAATCTATGAGCCAGCGAAAAAAAAGTTAGGAGCCAGTTTATTTCTTTTTCTCTGAATTTTATTTCTGGTAGTCTCCAGTCTCTCCCTGTCCCTCACTGCTTATTACAGCATTAAAATGTTTGCATATCCTACCCAGAATTCCTTGCTGCATATGGGGAATGTAGAACAGGAGCTCTGGAGTGCAGTTCTTTGAATTGCTGACATGTGCAGATGGCTTCTCCAATAATAAACATAACCAATTATAGCGTATATATGTATACAGTATAAATGGGGGGAGAAGGGGGAGGAATTATTATTAATTATAAGTCTATTTTTTTTTTTTATAAACACGGTTTTTATTGGTTTTTTTTTAGTAATACAGCAGCAAGGCGCTCATGGAAGCCCATAGAGCGATACATAATCTCAGGGAGGCAGCAACAAGAGGAAACAAATAACAGATAGAGACTGAACCTGCTTTCTTTCCCTGAGACATAATGATGCCTCGAAAGGGCATACGTATCAATTGCATAAAACTTACAATTTAACTACATAAATAATATACAGGGAGAAAAGAGAGAGAAAAAAAAAAAAAAAAAAAAAGGAAGAGGGGGGAAAAAATTCCCCGTGTTTGTAGATCAAGGTCTCTAGGTCCAACAGTTCTATATCCAACTACTAGATGGTCTGCGTCGATAGCCAAGGTTCCCATATCTTTGTGCATTGTTGAAGCGTATCGTGTAGTTGAGCAGTTAGACGTTCCATTTTATATATGTACCACACCTTCGCCACTATCTCCGGTAAGGAGGGAAGTTCCCGCTTCCAGGAGCGGGCTATACATATGCGAGTAGCTGTACAGATACGATGGGCTAGACGAAGGGAGGGGCGGGACAGACCGTGGCGTCTGGAAGGGCTGTTAAGTAGGGCCAAAGCGGGATCAGGGGGTACTGGTAGGTCCAGAGCTCTGGAGATCATAGCGAAAACTGTGGACCACAGTACTATTACCAACCCGCACTCCCACCACATATGATAAAACGTTCCTCGCTTGCCACAACCCCTTGTGCACAAGCCAGTTAGCGTGGGGTAGATTTTCTGTAAGCGGACCGGATCCAGGTACCACCTGGAGAGAAGTTTATAGCAATTTTCCTTTATCAGAGTACATGTCGTTATTCCCATCGAGGACTCCTTTATTGCCACCCACTCCTCACTGGTCAATTGGCGACATAGATCAGTTTCCCATAGGAGCTGGTACGAGCACGGGCGTTCGAGAGACGGGCGGAGGAGAAGACTATATATTTGGGATATCGCTCCTGCAGTGCTTGAGCTTCTCATTACTAAGCGTTCAAATGTAGTCTCTACCGGCGTGCCTATATTTAGGCGACTACTTACAAAATGTCGTAATTGGGAATATCGATGAAACTCTCGTAAAGGGATATCGTGTGACTCTCTAAAGTATTCCCACCGGGGGAACTTCCCCTGCAGTAGCACTGCTCCCAGTGTCGTAAAGCCTTTCCCGAGCCACCAGGCAAAAGCCCGGCCCTCCTCCCCAGACCATGGGGGGAAGAGCGGGTTATCCCGCAGTGGCAACAGACCAGAAGTAGTGGTGGTGAGGGACATACAGTATTTGACCCTAGACCATATATCTAATGAATGAGTAGTGGTAGGCAACAAGCGACCCCTTTCCGCCGCGGAGATCTGTCTCCAGGGAATCTGTGATAAGCATGAGGGGGCAACATGGTCATTCTCGATGTCAACCCAACAGACCCCACCCCTTCTAGAGGACCATTGGAGTATTTGCGTCAGCTGTGCCGATTTATAGTATAGGGCTAAGTCAGGGGCTGCGAGGCCTCCATGTATCTTAGGGCGGCGTAGTATCATTCTGGAAACTCTCGGTTTCTTCCCCTGCCATATATAGCGGTAAAAGACTGATTGAAGGTCAGGCAATACCGTCGGCGGTATAGGGATCGGTAACGTGCGGCAGGGCCGTAGGGAGGGCGAGGCAAGTGAGGCACTAGCCTCGGGTGCATCTGCGAGGGGGCGCAGTCAGGGTCAGCTAGGGCTATCAAAAACAAATGGCAGCACAATGCTAATTTAATGAATAGCATCTGTTAACTGTGCGCTCCTCCATCGTTTGTCACTTTGGGAGGTGCAGCCTGCTTCTTCCCAGCCAGTCCCATTTACTCCGCGGCAGCACTGGAAGGAAGTGAATCATATGACGTCACTTCCTCCCAGTGCTCCATTCTGCCACGAGGAATGAAGCAAAGTCCTGCTTCTGGCTCACAGGCTGAAAGCAGGTGACATGAACATGAAAAGAGGAGGGGGTGTACTGAAAATGACAGGAGGGGGAATGGTCTGAAAGAGGAGGGGGGTGTACTGAAAATGACAGGGGGAATGGTCTGAAAGAGGAGGGGGTGTAGTGAAAATGACAGGAGGGGGAATGGTCTGAAAGAGGAGGGGGTGTAGTGAAAATGACAGGAGGGGGAATGGTCTGAAAGAGGAGGGGTGTAGTGAAAATGTCAGGAGGGGGAATGGTCTGAAAGAGGAGGGGGTGTAGTGAAAATGACAGGAGGGGGAATGGTCTGAAAGAGGAGGAGGGGTGTAGTGAAAATGACTGGGGTAATGGTCTGAAAGAGGGAGGGTGTAGTGAAAATGACAGGAGGGGGAACGGTCTGAAAGAGGAGGGGGGTGTAGTGAAAATGACAGGGGGGAATGGTCTGAAAGAGGAGGGGGTGTAGTGAAAATGACAGGAGGGGGAATGGTCTGAAAGAGGAGGGGGTGTAGTGAAAATGACAGGAGGGGGAATGGTCTGAAAGAGGAGGGGTGTAGTGAAAATGTCAGGAGGGGGATGGTCTGAAAGAGGAGGGGGTGTAGTGAAAATGACAGGAGGGGGAATGGTCTGAAAGAGGAGGGGGTGTAGTGAAAATGACTGGGGGAATGGTCTGAAAGAGGGAGGGTGTAGTGAAAATGACAGGAGGGGGAATGGTCTGAAAGAGGAGGGGGGTGTAGTGAAAATGACAGGAGGGGGAATGTTCTGAAAGAGGGGGGTGTAGTGAAAATGACAGGAGGGGGAATGGTCTGAAAGAGGAGGGGGTGTAGTGAAAATGACAGGAGGGGGAATAGTCTGAAAGAGGAGGGGGGTGTAGTGAAAATGACAGGAGGAGGAACGGTCTGAAAGAGGAGGGGGTGTAGTGAAAATGACAGCAGGGGGAATGGTCTGAAAGAGGAGGGGGTGTAGTGAAAATGACAGGAGGGGGAATGGTCTGAAAGAGGAGGGGGGATGTAGTGACAATGACAGGAGGGGGTTGTTCTGAAAGATGAGAGGGTAAAATGAACATGAGAAGGAGGGTGAAATGGGGTGGAATGAACATGACTGGAGGGGGAATGGATTGAAATAGGAGGGGAGAATTTACATGGAAAGAAAGAAGGGGAGAAAATGGGCATGAGAAGGGGAGAAAGAGGAAGACAATGGAAAAGAGGGAAAGAAGGTGCCCCGATGGGGGACAGAATGGGAGAATTAATAATCGGAGTGCTTGTGATTGAATCTGAGCGATTGTTATGTGTATCTGTGAGTGTATATATTTGTATCAGTGAGTATGTGAGTCTGTGTGAATCGCGTACAAATTTGACAATATGTCCACAGGCGTGTACCTAGCTCTGTCAAATTTGACAATCTGCTGATATGCGCATGCACATCCCAATGTAGAAACATGATCCCCTGTGCATGCGCCTCCTACACATGACATCTGTGATATCTGATTGGATAATAACTTGGCACTTTGTTTTGAATTTTACAGATCTTCAGTTCCAGTTCGTTCTTCTGACAGTGTGCAATTGCTTTGCTGCCCTGCTGACGGTGAGTTTGAACTGGAACTGAAGATCTGTAAAATTCGGAAAAAAGAGCCAAGTTATTATTCAATCTGTGATTAGCATTCTCAGCCAGATGTCACGTATGTCAGGTTTATGGGAAGCATGCAAAGGGGATCCCGCTTCCACAAACATATACATATATATAATAACCTCTGTAAAAATATTGTGTGGGGGGCACAATTTTTTGTTCTTGCCTCGGGTGTAAAACAAGCTAGCTACGGCTCTGACGTGCGGAAAAGGTACAGAAGTTTCGGGAGTGCTGTCATTTTAAGGGCATAAATACGGCCCATCCAGGAGATGGAGTAGGAGGACCATTGCCGCAGTAGAGATTTGATGTGCTTAATCATGTCAGGATAGTTAGAGGTGTAAAGCTGTGGCACTTGAGCAGTGAGGTATATCCCCAGGTATTGGAGGCGATGGGGACACCAACGAAAGGTGAAGGATTCCCGTAAGTGTGTTACAACCTCCGGAGGCAAAGAAATATTTAATGCTTCGGATTTAGTAATATTAATTTTGTAGCCAGAGAGGGCACCAAAGGAGGAGAGGCAGCCATATAGGTTCGGTAATGAGACTAGAGGTCGGGTTATCGTGAGTAAGATATCGTCTGCAAACAAACTCAGTTTATAGTTTTTGTTGCCCACTGCTATTCCCGAAATATCCGGGTGGCCCCTTATTTGTTCCGCTAGGGGTTCCAGGCATAAGGCGAACAGGAGTGGGGACAGGGGGCAGCCCTGCCGCGTACCATTTAAAATGTTAAATGGTCTTGATCTCCCTCCCATAGTCATGACCGAGGCCGATGGGGAAGTGTAAAGTGCGCGAATACCCCTTATCATCCCCTCCCCAACCCCGAATCTCCTCAAGACCTCCCATAAATATGTCCAGTCCACTCTATCGAAAGCCTTCTCGGCGTCAAGGGAAAGCAATAAGGATGGCTGTTTGGTAGCGTGCGCTATAGAGAGGAGGTTCACCGTGCGGCGTATATTATCTGGGGCACCGCGAGACGGGATAAAACCGACCTGGTCAGGGTGCACTAGTGAAGGCAGGTGGCGGCTCAAGCGCGTAGCTAAGACCTTTGCATATATTTTCATGTCTACATTCAGTAGTGATATCGGGCGGTAGCTGGCACAAGCAGAAGGATCTTTCCCTTCCTTGGGAATCACCACTATGGAGGCGGCCAGCAGTTCTGTGGGAGGGGTTTTGCCTTCTAAGAAGCCGTTATACATATTAGTTAAGAGTGGGGCCAATTGAGTTCGGAATTTCTTATAGTATAGGGGGCTAAACCCGTCCGGGCCTGGGGCTTTAGCTATTCGGAGATCTTTCAGTACTGGGAGGAGCTCCTCAGTAGTGATTGGGGACGCCAGCTCGTTCGCCTGCGGGCGGGACAACGTACGTAGAGGCAGTTGTTCTAAAAAGGAACGGATCTTTTGTAGTTTCTGGTTATCAGATGGGGCTGTCGTACCGTCATATAGCTTAGTGTAATAGCGCGCAAATTCCTCTGCTATTTCTGACGGAGTTACTGCCGGGGGATTCTCTGATCTCTGGATTGTCGCTATAGAGTTACGCTTACGCAGGGCGCGCAGTTTGCGGGCTAGCATGGCGTCTGGTTTGTTTCCCTTCTCAAAAAATAGCTGTCCGACCCTACGGAGGTCACCTAGTGCCCTCTCCGTTTGTAGTGAATTTAGTTCCCCCCTGGTAGTCACTATTCTATTCCAGATCAGAGGGTCAGGTTGAGTTTTATGTAATCTCTCTAAAGCGGCGAGGGTATTGGTCAGGTCTGTCGTTTGGGCGTGCAGTTTCTTATAGTGGGCCGCTTGTAGGCCTATTAGTCGGCCTCGTAGGACCGCCTTATGAGTGGTCCACAACAGGTCTGGGTGATAATGATCGGGGTTGTTATCTAGAACAAAGTTTGTTAATGCTAGGTCCAGTTCCGTTACGACCTCCGGTCTCGACAACAGGGCGTCTGGTAGGCGCCAGGGAGGTCGAGGGGAGCTCCTGGGGCCATCCGCCAAGACCACACTTAGAGGAGCGTGATCCGACCATGTTATCTCATGGATCTTGGCAGATAGCACATCCCTCACCGCCCGCTGGGGAACAAAAACAAAATCAATTCTCGTATATGTTATGTTCGGATGGGAGTAAAATGTGTAATCTCTTGTCGTGGGGTGCAGGAGGCGCCAAGCGTCTACTATTTGAGTTTGTTGCAGAAAATTTTTAAGAAGAGGGCGGTTAGGGTGAGAATCAGGCTGAGTAGGGGTGGTAGATCTGTCTAAGATCCGGTCGAGGATGGAGTTAAAGTCTCCCCCGATGATCACCTCCCCCCAGGGAAGGGTTCTAGCAGAGTTAGGAGCCGGTCATAAAAAGCTGGGTCTCTGGTGTTGGGAGCATAGA
Source organism: Leptobrachium leishanense (assembly GCA_009667805.1). NCBI lineage: Eukaryota > Metazoa > Chordata > Amphibia > Anura > Megophryidae > Leptobrachium > Leptobrachium leishanense. The sequence goes on from RXON01002393.1 coordinate 10,260, forward strand.
CGTTGAGGAGTGTTATCGGTCTATTGTCAATTGAGCCCTGTAAAAACAGGAACCGTCCCTCCTTATCTAATACTTTTCTACGGAGGACAAAGTTAACGCGGGAACGGAAAAAAATGGAGGTTCCCCGGTGTTTCGTAGTTGCGCAGGCATGGAAATGTAGCGGGAATCGTTTATCAAAAAATTTAGGGGATTTACCCTGAGCGAAATGCGTTTCCTGGAGGAGGAGAATATCCGCTCCCAACGAAACGTATGATCGCATTGCTTTACGTCGTTTCATTGGGTTATTAAACCCTTTTACGTTATGTGAAATTACATGTAACGGCATTGAAGAGACAAATATAGGGGGAGCAGCTAGGAGCTACAATCTCTGTCACAATTAAACAGGGCAATAGAGTGAAGTCAGGGGAAGGTGGGAATTGAAAACCTAGGACACCTGAGCGGCATGCCAATGCACATACATCAATAGATGACCACAGTTTACCTGGAGAAAATGGCAGTTGAAAACCTAGAGCACCTGGGCGGTACACCAATACACGTACATTAACAAATGACCACATTTTACCTGACCTTTCGAGACCTTGATCAAAAAAAAATAGGGAGAAAAAGAAAAAATGAGAAAAAGGGAAAAAAAAGGTAAAACTGTTCGCAAAAAGAGAGAAAAAAAACAGACAATGAAAAAGAAATCGTAGGAAGGAGGAACCTTCATACAGTCGAACTCGGATTGTACGAAAAAACAATCCAACAAAGATCCCATCCAGTAGGGAGACAGTCTCGGGTATCATCCAGACCCCGTAATTATCCTCTTCAGGGAAAAATCCGAGAAGGGCGCCCAGAGCCCTGGGCGGAGGGGTGGTCGGCGACATCCACCAGGTGGTGTCACCTGTGGCAATATTCTGATCTCGGTTGGATCCAATCGGGAGCTCATCATCCCATTGAGGTCGTAGTGTAAAAACTCAGATGAATTTCGCATTCAAAGTGTGCTTCAATACCGACAGAGGCTCTGCAATCTCGTGTAGGCCTCACATGGCGGAGTGAGGAGCCGTCGGTCATGGTGGAGGAGTCGGAGAATGTCGTGGTCGACGGTTGTTTAGTGAGGTCTGAGACCATTCAGTCTCCATCCTCTGCGGCGTAAAGGGCCTCTCTCGTGGCGGGGAGGGTCTCACCTCTGCTAGGCCCAGAGCGTGGAGGAAGCGGTCAGCTCTCTGCAGATCTTCCAGTACGTGTGTAGATCCGTGATGGGATACCACAAGTTTGAACGGGAACCCCCAGCGATATCTGATGTTATGTGCAATCAGTTGGTCCGTGATAGGTTTAAAGGAGCGGCGGTTTTGTAGAGTAGTAGGAGAGAGGTCAATAAACAGCTTCGGCATAACGTTATCAATGGATGGCGTTTGCGTTCTAGCGGCTGCGACCACCGCATCTTTTATCCCATAATAGTGGAATCTTGCGATAATATCTCTAGGCCGGTCACCAGGTCGCGGTTTGGGTCTTAAAGCTCTATGTACCCTGTCGAATAAACAGTGTTCCGGGGGGGTATCGGGTAAGAGACTGAGCAGGTACCTGTGCATAAAGTCCTGTAGGTCCGTAACATCTTCTGGAACACCTCTGAGGCGTACATTGTTCCGCCGGGACCTGTTATCCTGGTCTTCTTGTGCCCTCTGTAGTTGGCGAACTTCCTCCGTTAGAGTCTCCAGATGCTGAGCCATATCATTATATATTTTTACTGAGGTATCGTTTGCCCTCTCTAGAGCGTCCGTTCGGGCCCCCACCGCATCGATTTCGGCTCTCACTGCTACCAGACCCTCCTGTATATCCCCCTTTATGTCAGCGCGGAACGCAGAGAGTAAGCGTTCTATGTCCCCTCTCGTGGCCGGGCCGCTGTCAGGAGAACACGAGGTGGCGGCCGCCATCTTAGGTGAGGCAGCAGGTTCAGGGCCTGGCGTGCGATCGCCAAATAAGGGGTGAAGACGGCCCGGAGGTAAGGATTTTTTTGTTTTTGAGGGCATCTCCAGATACCTGGTGTAGTCCGGGACCCGAGGGGATCACTCAGAGCCAAGGTCGAGCGGGCTGGTTTGCAGAGTTGCTAAAGTAAGCTGGGATGAGTGCGGAGCTCCGGGATCACACGGCCATCTTGGTTAGCCGCCGGACACGCCCCTATAAGTCTATTTTTTAACCATTTTATTTAGGTGTTCATCTCGAACGCCAAGCCCAAAGACTACCAAAGGCCGGTCAGGGCGCGAGACTTAATGGGCAGCGTGAGAATCATCACACCCCTGAAGCACCTACTGCACTGGCAGGCCTATTTATAGGCCAATTGTGACTTCAGAGTTCTAGAACTCCATCCAAGAGACTGGTTTGAATCCCCAGCCAATCACCATCTAGGAGGCAGACATTAACCCCTTTTCTGCTGAGCCACTTCACGACTTAAGAAAAACACATTTTTCTTTAATTTCAACATGGTCGTGTTTGGTATCATTGGAAAGGCCATGCTCTGGCCTTTCTAATGATATCAAAATTGACCCTGCTAGCTGCCAACAGTCGGGAGATATCGGGGTTCAAAGGAACCCCCCATCTCCACCCCGAACTTTCCTTAGGAGTCAATGAGGACTTTCCACACACGTCCTCAGCATTAAAAGGGTTAAACCCTGGCGCCTCAAAAAACCCTTCTTTGAAAGGCAAGCTGATAAAACAAGTGCCTTCATTAACCCAGGGCTTGACGAATTTACTTTGAATCTATGAGCCAGCGAAAAAAAAGTTAGGAGCCAGTTTATTTATTTTTCTCTGAATTTTATTTCTGGTAGTCTCCAGTCTCTCCCTGTCCCTCACTACTTATTACAGCATTAAAATGTTTGCATATCCTACCCAGAATTCCTTGCTGCATATGGGGAATGTAGAACAGGAGCTCTGGAGTGCAGTTCTTTGAATTGCTGACATGTGCAGATGGCTTCTGCAATAATAAACATAACCAATTATAGCGTATATATGTATACAGTATAAATGGGGGGAGAAGGGGGAGGAATTATTATTAATTATAAGTCTATTTTTTAACCATTTTATTTAGGTGTTCATCTCGAACGCCATGCCCAAAGACTACCAAAGGCCGGTCAGGGCGCGAGACTTAATGGACAGCGTGAGAATCATCACACCCCTGAAGCACCTACTGCACTGGCAGGCCTATTTATAGGCCAATTGTGACTTCACAGAGTTCTAGAACTCCATCCAAGAGACTGGTTTGAATCCCCAGCCAATCACCATCTAGGAGGCAAACATTAACCCCTTTTCTGCTGAGCCACTTCACGACTTAAGAAAAACACATTTTTCTTTACTTTGAACATGGTCGTGTTTGGTATCATTGGAAAGGCCATGCTCTGGCCTTTCTAATGATATCAAAAATGACCCTGCTAGCTGCCAACAGTCGGGAGATATCGGGGTTCAAAGGAACCCCCCATCTCCACCCCGAACTTTCCTTAGGAGTCAATGAGGACTTTCCACACACGTCCTCAGCATTAAAAGGGTTAAACCCTGGCGCCTCAAAAAACCTTCTTTGAAAGGCAAGCTGATAAAACAAGTGCCTTCATTAACCCAGGGCTTGACGAATTTACTTTGAATCTATGAGCCAGCGAAAAAAAAGTTAGGAGCCAGTTTATTTATTTTTCTCTGAATTTTATTTCTGGTAGTCTCCAGTCTCTCCCTGTCCCTCACTGCTTATTACAGCATTAAAATGTTTGCATATCCTACCCAGAATTGCTTGCTGCATATGGGGAATGTAGAACAGGAGCTCTGGAGTGCAGTTCTTTGAATTGCTGACATGTGCAGATGGCTTCTGCAATAATAAACATAACCAATTATAGCGTATATATGTATAGAGTATAAATGGGGGGAGAAGGGGGAGGAATTATTATTAATTATAAGTCTATTTTTTAACCATTTTATTTAGGTGTTCATCTCGAACGCCAAGCCCAAAGACTACCAAAGGCCGGTCAGGGCGCGAGACTTAATGGGAGCGCGTGAAATCATCACACCCCTGAAGCACCTACTGCACTGGCAGGCCTATTTATAGGCCAATTGTGACTTCAGAGTTCTAGAACTCCATCCAAGAGACTGGTTTGAATCCCCAGCCAATCACCATCTAGGAGGCAGACATTAACCCCTTTTCTGCTGAGCCACTTGACTTAAGAAAAACACATTTTTCTTTACTTTCAACATGGTCGTGTTTGGTATCATTGGAAAGGCCATGCTCTGGCCTTTCTAATGATATCAAAATTGACCCTGCTAGCTGCCAACAGTCGGGAGATATCGGGGTTCAAAGGAACCCCCCATCTCCACCCCGAACTTTCCTTAGGAGTCAATGAGGACTTTCCACAGACGTCCTCAGCATTAAAAGGGTTAAACCCTGGCGCCTCAAAAAACCCTTCTTTGAAAGGCAAGCTGATAAAACAAGTGCCTTCATTAACCCAGGGCTTGACGAATTTACTTTGAATCTATGAGCCAGCGAAAAAAAAGTTAGGAGCCAGTTTATTTATTTTTCTCTGAATTTTATTTCTGGTAGTCTCCAGTCTCTCCCTGTCCCTCACTGCTTATTACAGCATTAAAATGTTTGCATATCCTACCCAGAATTCCTTGCTGCATATGGGGAATGTAGAACAGGAGCTCTGGAGTGCAGTTCTTTGAATTGCTGACATGTGCAGATGGCTTCTGCAATAATAAACATAACCAATTATAGCGTATATATGTATACAGTATAAATGGGGGGAGAAGGGGGAGGAATTATTATTAATTATAAGTCTATTTTTTAACCATTTTATTTAGGTGTTCATCTCGAACGCCAAGCCCAAAGACTACCAAAGGCCGGTCAGGGCGCGAGACTTAATGGACAGCGTGAGAATCATCACACCCCTGAAGCACCTACTGCACTGGCAGGCCTATTTATAGGCCAATTGTGACTTCACAGAGTTCTAGAACTCCATCCAAGAGACTGGTTTGAATCCCCAGCCAATCACCATCTAGGAGGCAGACATTAACCCCTTTTCTGCTGAGCCACTTGACTTAAGAAAAACACATTTTTCTTTACTTTCAACATGGTCGTGTTTGGTATCATTGGAAAGGCCATGCTCTGGCCTTTCTAATGATATCAAAATTGACCCTGCTAGCTGCCAACAGTCGGGAGATATCGGGGTTCAAAGGAACCCCCCATCTCCACCCCGAACTTTCCTTAGGAGTCAATGAGGACTTTCCACAGACGTCCTCAGCATTAAAAGGGTTAAACCCTGGCGCCTCAAAAAACCCTTCTTTGAAAGGCAAGCTGATAAAACAAGTGCCTTCATTAACCCAGGGCTTGACG
>RXON01002394.1:0-25610 GCA_009667805.1 Leptobrachium leishanense
AAATGATTTAAATGATTGAATTGATGATTGAAATGATTGAATTGATGAATGAAATGATTGAAATGATTGAATTAATGAATGAAATGATTGAAATGATTGAATTGATGAATGAAATTATTGAAGTGATGAATAAAATGATTGAATTGATGAATGAAATGATTGAAATGATTGAATTAATGAATGAAATGATTGAAATGATTGAATTGATGAATGAAATGATTGAAGTGATTAATAAATAGATTGAATTGATGAATGAAATGATTTAAATGATTGAAATGATAAATGAAATGATTGAATTGATGAATGAAATGATTGAAATGATTGAATTGATGAATGAAATGATTGAAATGATTGAATTGATGAAAGAAATGATTGAAATGATTGAATTGATGATGGAAATGATTGAATTGATGAATGAAATGATTGAAATGATTGAAATGATAAATGAAATGATTGAATTGATGAATGAAATGATTGAAATGATTGAATTGATGAATGAAATTATTGAAATGATTGAATTGATGAATGAAATGATTGAAGTGATGAATAAAATGATTGAAATGATTGAATTGATGAATGAAATGATTGAATTGATGAATGAAATAATAGAAATTATTGAATTAATGATTTAAATGATTGAATTGATACATGAAATGATTGAAATGATTGAATTGATGAATGAAATGATTGAATTGATGAATAAATTGATTGAATTGATGAATGAAATGATTTAAATGATTGAATTAATGAATGAAATGATTGAAATGATTGAATTGATGATGATAATGATTGAATTGATGAATGAAATGAATGAAATTTTTGAAATGATAAATGAAATGATTGAATTGATGAATGAAATGATTGAAATGTTTGAAGTGATGAATGAAATTAGTGAAATTATTGAAATGATAAATGAAATGATTGAATTGATGAATGAAATGATTGAAGTGTCATTAATAAAAACTTACTAATACAAAGTGACTGGTTGACTCAGGACAAGGTTTTACACAAATTAAACAATGTGAATGTTAATAAAGCCCCAGGGCCAGATGGAATTCACCCGCGAGTACTAAGAGAGCTATGTGTTGAAATATGTAAACCTCTGTTCTTAATCTTTCAAGATTCTTTTCTTTCAGGAATAGTACCAGAGGATTGGAGAAAAGCTGACGTGGTCCCTATATTTAAGAAAGGTTTAAAATTTGTGCCTGGGAATTATAGACCTGTGAGCTTAACATCTGTGGCTGGGAAAGTATTTGAGGGGTTACTAAGGGATAATATTCAGGAATTTATTGGGAGGTATAATGTAATTGGCAAAAATCAGAATGGTTTCATGAAACACAGATCATGTCAGACTAACCTAATTACGTTCTATGAGGAAGTAAGTAGAAGTATAGATCAGGGGGTCGCAGTGGATGTGATTTACTTAGATTTTGCCAAAGCTTTCGACACAGTTCCACACAAAAGGTTACTACTTAAATTAAGAAAAAATGGTCTAGATGAAAATACTTGTTCTTGGATAGAAAACTGGCTAAAAGATAGGGTACAGAGAGTGGTCATAAATGGTACATTTTCAAGATGGACACCAGTGGTAAGTGGTGTCCCTCAGGGGTCTGTTATAGGACCAATACTATTCAATTTATTTATAAACTAGTTGTAAAGCCTGCCCAGAGGGCAGTCTATTGTGGATATACTGCCCCTGCTCATGGATATACTGCCCCAGCACGTGGATACTGCCCCAGCACGTGGATACTGCCCCCGCACGTGGATACTGCCCCAGCCTGCCCAGAGGGCAGTCTATTGTGGGTATACTGCCCCAGCTCGTGGATACTGCCCCAGCACGTGGATATTGCCCCAGCATGTGGATACTGCCCCAGCATGTGGATACTGCCCCAGCACATGGATATTTGGCCCCAGCACATGGATATTTGCCCCCAGCTCATGGATTTGCCCCCAGCACATGGATATTTGCCCCCAGCTCATGGATTTGCCCCCAGCTCATGGATTTGCCCCAGCACATGGATTTGCCCCCAGCTCATGGAGTTGCCCAGCTCATGGATTTGCCCAGCTCATGGATTTGCCCAGCACATGGATTTGCCCCAGCTCATGGATTTGCCCAGCACAATGATTTGCCCCCAGCTCATGGATTTGCCCAGCTCATGGATTTGCCCCAGCACATGGATTTCCCCAGCTCATGGATTTGCCCAGCACATGGATTTGCCCCAGCTCATGGATTTGCCCAGCACATGGATTTGCCCCAGCTCATGGATTTGCCCAGCACATGGATTTGCCCCCAGCTCATGGAGTTGCCCAGCTCATGGATTTGCCCCAGCTCATGGAGTTGCCCAGCTCATGGATTTGCCCAGCACATGGATTTGCCCCAGCTCATGGATTTTCCCCCAGCTCATGGATTTGCCCCAGCTCATGGAGTTGCCCAGCTCATGGATTTGCCCCAGCTCATGGAGTTGCCCAGCTCATGGATTTGCCCCAGCTCATGGAGTTGCCCAGCACATGGATTTGCCCCAGCTCATGGAGTTGCCCAGCTCATGGATTTGCCCAGCACATGGATTTGCCCCAGCTCGTGGATTTGCCCAGCACGTGGATTTGCCCAGCTCGTGGATTTGCCCCCAGGTCGTGGATATGGTCCCCCAGCTCGTGGATATGGACCCCCCAGCTCGTGGATATTGACCCCCCCCAGCTCGTGGATATTGACCCCCCCAGCTCGTGGATATTGACCCCCCCCCAGCGCTCATACTTACCTGTCGAGCGCCGCCAGGGAAGTGAAGATTTCCCCGCTTCCGGTCTTTGAAGGACCCAAGCCGCGGTCACGTGACCGGGGCTTGGGTCCTTCAAAGCGGAAGCGAGGGAACTTTCCCTTCGCCGCTCGGGGGACCCGTTAGATGCACACAGCAGCCGGGTAGAGGCTGCGCTCGCAGCCTCTACCCGGCTGCCGCGCGCATCCACCCCCCGAGCGGCGGAGGAAACTTTCCCTTCGCCGCTCTGGGGTTGGATGCGCGCGGCAGCCGGGTAGAGGCTGCGAGCGCAGCCTCTACCCGGCTGCTGTGTGCATGTGTAACCGCCGCGGCGAGCCGGCAGCCGGCTCGTGCCGCGGCGGTTGCATGCGCGCGCAACCAACCGCCGCTGGTTGCGCACGCATGCGCAGTAAGGCTTTGGCGACGGACAGCCAAAGCCTTACTCTTTTATTATATAGATGACCTTGAGATAGGCATTGAAAGTCATGTATCAGTATTTGCAGATGACACAAAGCTAGGAAAAGTAATACAATGTGAGCAGGATGTTACTTCGCTGCAGAGGGATTTAGATAAATTGGGGGACTGGGCACTTAAATGGCAGATGAAATTTAATCTAGATAAATGTAAAGTTATGCACTTTGGAGTGAAGAACACACAAGCAATTTATACCCTAAATGGTACGGAGTTAGGGAAATCCAAGCAGGAGAAGGATTTGGGAATAATCATAGACTTCAAACTAAGTAACAATGTGCAATGTCAAACAGCAGCCGCCAAGGCCAGCAAAGTACTGGCATGTATTAAAAGGGGAGTTCACTCACGGGATGAAAACATAATTTTGCCCCTGTATAAATCAATGGTCAGGCCGCACCTAGAATATGCCGTGCAATTTTGGGCACCTGTCTTAAAAAAAGATATTATATCGTTAGAAAAAGTGCAGAGACGGGCAACTAAATTAATAAGGGGGATGGAAGGGTTAAGTTATGAGGAAAGACTAACAAGCTTAAACCTGTTTAGTTTAGAGAAAAGGCGCCTTAGAGGGGATCTGATAACCTTATATAAATATATACGGGGCCATTATCAACCATTGTCTGATAACCTATTCATTAACAGGACTATACATAGGACAAGGGGTCATCCATTTAGACTGGAAGAAAGAAAATTTAGCTTAAAGCATAGGAAGGGTTATTTTACGGTGAGAACAATAAAGCTGTGGAATTCTCTGCCTGTTGAGGTGGTTGGGTCAGAGTCTGTACAGACTTTTAAAAAACGACTGGATGACTTCCTGCAGACACAGAATATTAAGGGTTATAATATTTAATATGTGGGTAAAAGCTTCTTGATCCAAGGAGAAATCTGACTGCCATTCTGGGGTCAAGAAGGAATTTTTTCCCAGTATGTTGCATATTGGCGAGCGCTTCAGACTGGGTTTTTGCCTTCTTTTGGATCAACAGCAGTAGGTTATGTGGGAGAGGCTGAACCCGATGGACGCATGTCTTTTTTCAGCCTATATAACTATGTAACTATGTAACTATGTAACTAAGTGATGAATGAAATGATTGAAACGATTGATTTGATGAATGAAATGATCGAATTGATGACTGAAATGATTGAATTGATAATTGAAAGGATTGAAAGGATTGAATTGATGAATCAAATGATTGAATTGAAGAATGAAATGATAGAAATTATTGAATTGATGATTGGAATAATAGAAATTATTGAATTGATGAATGAAATGATTGAATTAATGAATGAAATGATTGAAATGATTGAATTGATGATTGAAATGATTGAATTGATGAATGAAAAGATTGAAATGATTGAATTAATGAATGAAATGATTGAAATGATTGAAATGATTGAATTGATAAAATAAATGATTGAATTGAATGAAATGATTTAAATGATTGAATTGATGATTGAAATGATTGAATTGATGAATGAAATGATTGAAATGATTAAATTAATGAATGAAATGATTGAAATGATTGAATTGATGAATGAAATTAGTGAAATGAATGAATTGATCTATGAAATGATTCAAATGATTGATTTGATGAATGAAATAATTCAAATGATTAAAGTGATGAATGAAATGATTGAAGTGATGAATGAAATGATTGAAATGATTGAATTGATGAACGAAATGATTGAAATGATTGAATTGATGATGGAAATGATTGAATTGATGAATGAAATGATTGAAATGATTGAATTGATAAATGAAATGATTGAATTGATGAATGAAATGATTGAATTGATGATTGAAATGATTTAAATGATTGAATTAATGAATGAAATGATTGAAATGATTGAATTGATGAATGAAATTATTGAATTGATGAATGAAATGATTGAAATGATTGAATTGATGATTGAAATGATTGAATTGATGAATGAAATGATTGAAATGATTGAATTAATGAATGAAATGATTGAAATGATTGAATTGATGAATGAAATGATTGAAGTGATTAATAAAATGATTGAATTGATGAATGAAGTGATTTAAATGATTGAAATGATAAATGAAATGATTGAATTGATGAATGAAATGATTGAAATGATTGAATTGATGAACGAAATGATTGAAATGATTGAATTGATGATGGAAATGATTGAATTGATGAATGAAATGATTGAAATGATTGAAATGATAAATGAAATGATTGAATTGATGAATGAAATGATTGAAATGATTGAATTGATGAATGAAATTATTGAAATGATTGAATTGATGAATGAAATGATTGAATTGATGAATGAAATGATTGAATTGATGAATGAAATGATTGAAATGATTGAATTGATCAATGAAATGATGAATGATTGAATTGATGAATGAAATGATTGAATTGATGAATGAAATGATTGAATTGATGAATGAAATGATTTAAATGATTGAATTGATGAATGAAATGATTGAATTGATGAATTAAATGATTGAAATGATTGAATTGATAAAGGAAATGATTGAATTGATGATGAAATTATTGAATTGATAAATAAAATGATGAATTGATTGAATTGATGAATGAAATGATTGAATGATAAATGAAATGATTGAAATGATTGAATTGATGAATGAAATGATTGAAATGATTGAATTGATGATGGAAATGATTGAATTGATGAATGAAATGATTGAAATTATTGAAATGATAAATGAAATGATTGAATTGATGAATGAAATGATTGAAATGATTGAAGTGATGAATGAAATGATTGAAATGATTGAATTGATGAATGAAATGATTGAATTGATGATCGAAATGATTGATTTGATGATTGAAATGATTGATTTGATGAATGAAATGATTGAAATGTTTAAAGTGATGAATGAATTGAGTGAAGTGATGAATCAAATGATTGAATTGATGAATAAAATTATAGAAATGATTGAATTGATGAATGGAATGATTGAAATGATTGAATTGATGAATGAAATGATTGAATTGATGAATGAAATGATTGAAATGATTGAATTGATGAATGAAATGATTAAAATGATTGAATTGATGAAGGAAATGATTGAATTGATAAATGAAATGATTAAAATGATTGAATTGATAAATTAAATGATTGAAATGATTGAATTGATGATGGAAATGATTGAATTGATGAATGAAATGATTGAAATTTGAATGATGATTGGAATAATAGAAATATGAATTGATGAATGAAATGATTGAATTGATGAATGAAATGATTGAAATGATTGAATTGATGATTGAAATGATTGAATTGATGAATGAAATGATTGAAATGATTGAATTAATGAATGAAATGATTGAAATGATTGAAATGATTGAATTGATGAATGAAATGATTGAATTGATGAATGAAATGATTGAAATGATTGAATTGATGATTGAAATGATTGAATTGATGAATGAAATGATTGAAATGATTGAATTAATGAATGAAATGATTGAAATGATTGAATTGATGAATGAAATGATTGAAGTGATGAATGAAATGATTGAATTGATGAATGAAATGATTGAAATGATTGAATTGATGAATGAAATGATTGAATTGATGAATGAAATGATTGAAATGATTGAATTAATGAATGAAATGATTGAAATGATTGAAATGATTGAATTGATGAATGAAATGATTGAATTGATGAATGAAATTATTGAATTGATGAATTAAATGATTGAAATGATTGAATTGATGATTGAAATGATTGAATTGATGAATGAAATGATTGAAATGATTGAATTAATGAATGAAATGATTGAAATGATTGAATTGATGAATGAAATGATTGAAGTGATTAATATAATGATTGAATTGATGAATGAAGTGATTTAAATGATTGAAATGATAAATGAAATGATTGAATTGATGAATGAAATGATTGAAATGATTGAATTGATGAACGAAATGATTGAAATGATTGAATTGATGATGGAAATGATTGAATTGATGAATAAAATGATTGAAATGATTGAAATGATAAATGAAATGATTGAATTGATGAATGAAATGATTGAAATGATTGAATTGATGAATGAAATTATTGAAATGATTGAATTGATGAATGAAATGATTGAAGTGATGAATGAAATGATTGAATTGATGAATGAAATGATTGAAATGATTGAATTGATACATGAAATGATTGAAATGATTATTGAATGATGAATGAATGATTTAATTGATGAATGAAATGATTGAATTGATGAATGAAATGATTTAAATGATTGAATTGATGAATGAAATGATTGAATTGATGAATTAAATGATTAAAATGATTGAATTGATAAAGGAAATGATTGAATTGATGAATGAAATTATTGAATTGATAAATAAAATGATTGAATTGATTGAATTGATGAATGAAATGATTGAAGTGATAAATGAAATGATTGAAATGATTGAATTGATGAACGAAATGATTGAAATGATTGAATTGATGATGGAAATGATTGAATTGATGAATGAAATGATTGAAATTATTGAAATGATAAATGAAATGATTGAATTGATGAATGAAATGATTGAAATGATTGAAGTGATGAATAAAATGATTGAAATGATTGAATTAATGAATGAAATGATTGAATTGATGATCGAAATGATTGATTTGATGATTGAAATGATTGATTTGATGAATGAAATGATTGAAATGTTTAAAGTGATGAATGAATTGAGTGAAGTGATGAATCAAATGATTGAATTGATGAATAAAATTATAGAAATGATTGAATTGATGAATGGAATGATTGAAATGATTGAATTGATGAATCAAATTATTGAATTGATGAATGAAATGATTGAAATGATTGAATTGATGAATGAAATGATTAAAATGATTGAATTGATGAAGGAAATGATTGAATTGATAAATGAAATCATTAAAATGATTGAATTGATAAATTAAATGATTGAAAGGATTGAATTGATGAATCAAATGATTGAATTGAAGAATGAAATATAAAATTATTGAATGATGATGAATAATAGAATTATTGAATTGGATGAATGAAATGATTGAATTAATGAATGGGAATGAAATTGAATTTGAAAAAAATGAAAATTATTGAATTGATTGAATTGAAAATTGAAATTTTTGAATTGATGAATGAAAAGATTGAAATGATTGAATTAATGAATGAAATGATTGAAATGATTGAAATGATTGAATTGATAAAATAAATGATTGAATTGATGAATGAAATGATTTAAATGATTGAATTGATGATTGAAATGATTGAATTGATGAATGAAATGATTGAAATTATTGAATTAATGAATGAAATGATTGAAATGATTGAATTGATGAATGAAATTATTGAAGTGATGAATGAAATGATTGAATTAATGAATGAAATGATTGAAATGATTGAATTGATGATTGAAATGATTGAATTGATGAATGAAAAGATTGAAATGATTGAATTAATGAATGAAATGATTGAAATGATTGAAATGATTGAATTGATAAAATAAATGATTGAATTGATGAATGAAATGATTTAAATGATTGAATTGATGATTGAAATGATTGAATTGATGAATGAAATGATTGAAATGATTGAATTAATGAATGAAATGATTGAAATGATTGAATTGATGAATGAAATTATTGAAGTGATGAATAAAATGATTGAATTGATGAATGAAATGATTGAAATGATTGAATTAATGAATGAAATGATTGAAATGATTGAATTGATGAATGAAATGATTGAAGTGATTAATAAATAGATTGAATTGATGAATGAAATGATTTAAATGATTGAAATGATAAATGAAATGATTGAATTGATGAATGAAATGATTGAAATGATTGAATTGATGAATGAAATGATTGAAATGATTGAATTGATGAAGGAAATGATTGAAATGATTGAATTGATGAAGGAAATGATTGAATTGATGAATGAAATGATTGAAATGATTGAATTGATGAATGAAATGATTGAATTGATGAATGAAATGATTGAAATGATTGAATTGATAAAGGAAATGATTGAAATGATTGAATTGATGAATGAAATGATTGAAATGATGAATGAAATGATTGAAATGATTGAATTGATGAATGAAATGATTGAATTGATGAATGAAATGATTGAAATGATTGAATTGATGAATGAAATTAGTGAAATTATTGAAATGATAAATGAAATGATTGAATTGATGAATGAAATGATTGAAGTGTCATTAATAAAAACTTACTAATACAAAGTGACTGGTTGACTCAGGACAAGGTTTTACACAAATTAAACAATGTGAATGTTAATAAAGCCCCAGGGCCAGATGGAATTCACCGCGAGTACAGAGAGCTATGTGTTGAAATATGTAAACCTCTGTTCTTAATCTTTCAAGATTCTTTTCTTTCAGGAATAGTACAGAGGATTGGAGAAAAGCTGACGTGGTCCCTATATTTAAGAAAGGTTTAAAATTTGTGCCTGGGAATTATAGACCTGTGAGCTTAACATCTGTGGCTGGGAAAGTATTTGAGGGGTTACTAAGGGATAATATTCAGGAATTTATTGGGAGGTATAATGTAATTGGCAAAAATCAGAATGGTTTCATGAAACACAGATCATGTCAGACTAACCTAATTACGTTCTATGAGGAAGTAAGTAGAAGTATAGATCAGGGGGTCGCAGTGGATGTGATCTACTTAGATTTTGCCAAAGCTTTCGACACAGTTCCACACAAAAGGTTACTACTTAAATTAAGAAAAAATGGTCTAGATGAAAATACTTGTTCTTGGATAGAAAACTGGCTAAAAGATAGGGTACAGAGAGTGGTCATAAATGGTACATTTTCAAGATGGACACCAGTGGTAAGTGGTGTCCCTCAGGGGTCTGTTATAGGACCAATACTATTCAATTTATTTATAAACTAGTTGTAAAGCCTGCCCAGAGGGCAGTCTATTGTGGATATACTGCCCCTGCTCATGGATATACTGCCCCAGCACGTGGATACTGCCCCAGCACGTGGATACTGCCCCCGCACGTGGATACTGCCCCAGCCTGCCCAGAGGGCAGTCTATTGTGGGTATACTGCCCCAGCTCGTGGATACTGCCCCAGCACGTGGATATTGCCCCAGCATGTGGATACTGCCCCAGCATGTGGATACTGCCCCAGCACATGGATATTTGCCCCCAGCACATGGATATTTGCCCCCAGCTCATGGATTTGCCCCCAGCACATGGATATTTGCCCCCAGCTCATGGATTTGCCCCCAGCTCATGGATTTGCCCCAGCACATGGATTTGCCCCCAGCTCATGGAGTTGCCCAGCTCATGGATTTGCCCAGCTCATGGATTTGCCCAGCACATGGATTTGCCCCAGCTCATGGATTTGCCCAGCACAATGATTTGCCCCCAGCTCATGGATTTGCCCAGCTCATGGATTTGCCCCAGCACATGGATTTGCCCAGCTCATGGATTTGCCCAGCACATGGATTTGCCCCAGCTCATGGATTTGCCCAGCACATGGATTTGCCCCAGCTCATGGATTTGCCCAGCACATGGATTTGCCCCCAGCTCATGGAGTTGCCCAGCTCATGGATTTGCCCCAGCTCATGGAGTTGCCCAGCTCATGGATTTGCCCAGCACATGGATTTGCCCCAGCTCATGGATTTGCCCCCAGCTCATGGATTTGCCCCAGCTCATGGAGTTGCCCAGCTCATGGATTTGCCCCAGCTCATGGAGTTGCCCAGCTCATGGATTTGCCCCAGCTCATGGAGTTGCCCAGCACATGGATTTGCCCCAGCTCATGGAGTTGCCCAGCTCATGGATTTGCCCAGCACATGGATTTGCCCCAGCTCGTGGATTTGCCCAGCACGTGGATTTGCCCAGCTCGTGGATTTGCCCCCAGGTCGTGGATATGGTCCCCCAGCTCGTGGATATGGACCCCCCCAGCTCGTGGATATTGACCCCCCCAGCTCGTGGATATTGACCCCCCCAGCTCGTGGATATTGACCCCCCCCCCCAGCGTCATACTTACCTGTCGAGCGCCGCCAGGGAAGTGAAGATTTCCCGCTTCCGGTCTTTGAAGGACCCAAGCCGCGGTCACGTGACCGGGGCTTGGGTCCTTCAAAGCGGAAGCGAGGGAACTTTCCCTTCGCCGCTCGGGGGACCCGTTAGATGCACACAGCAGCCGGTAGAGGCTGCGCTCGCAGCCTCTACCCGGCTGCCGCGCGCATCCCACCCGAGGCGGCGGAGGAAACTTTCCCTTCGCCGCTCTGGGGTTGGATGCGCGCGGCAGCCGGGTAGAGGCTGCGAGCGCAGCCTCTACCCGGCTGCTGTGTGCATGTGTAACCGCCGCGGCGAGCCGGCAGCCGGCTCGTGCCGCGGCGGTTGCATGCGCGCGCAACCAACCGCCGCTGGTTGCGCACGCATGCGCAGTAAGGCTTTGGCGACGGACAGCCAAAGCCTTACTCTTTTATTATATAGATGACCTTGAGATAGGCATTGAAAGTCATGTATCAGTATTTGCAGATGACACAAAGCTAGGAAAAGTAATACAATGTGAGCAGGATGTTACTTCGCTGCAGAGGGATTTAGATAAATTGGGGACTGGGCACTTAAATGGCAGATGAAATTTAATCTAGATAAATGTAAAGTTATGCACTTTGGAGTGAAGAACACACAAGCAATTTATACCCTAAATGGTACGGAGTTAGGGAAATCCAAGCAGGAGAAGGATTTGGGAATAATCATAGACTTCAAACTAAGTAACAATGTGCAATGTCAAACAGCAGCCACCAAGGCCAGCAAAGTACTGGCATGTATTAAAAGGGGAGTTCACTCACGGGATGAAAACATAATTTTGCCCCTGTATAAATCAATGGTCAGGCCGCACCTAGAATATGCCGTGCAATTTTGGGCACCTGTCTTAAAAAAAGATATTATATCGTTAGAAAAAGTGCAGAGACGGGCAACTAAATTAATAAGGGGGATGGAAGGGTTAAGTTATGAGGAAAGACTAACAAGCTTAAACCTGTTTAGTTTAGAGAAAAGGCGCGCTTAGAGGGGATCTGATAACCTTATATAAATATATACGGGCCATATCAACCATTGTCTGATAACCTATTCATTAACAGGACTATACATAGGACAAGGGGTCATCCATTTAGACTGGAAGAAAGAAAATTTAGCTTAAAGCATAGGAAGGGTTATTTTACGGTGAGAACAATAAAGCTGTGGAATTCTCTGCCTGTTGAGGTGGTTGGGTCAGAGTCTGTACAGACTTTTAAAAAACGACTGGATGACTTCCTGCAGACACAGAATATTAAGGGTTATAATATTTAATATGTGGGTAAAAGCTTCTTGATCCAAGGAGAAATCTGACTGCCATTCTGGGGTCAAGAAGGAATTTTTTCCCAGTATGTTGCATATTGGCGAGCGCTTCAGACTGGGTTTTTTGCCTTCTTTTGGATCAACAGCAGTAGGTTATGTGGGAGAGGCTGAACCCGATGGACGCATGTCTTTTTTCAGCCTATATAACTATGTAACTATGTAACTATGTAACTAAGTGATGAATGAAATGATTGAAACGATTGATTTGATGAATGAAATGATCGAATTGATGACTGAAATGATTGAATTGATAATTGAAAGGATTGAAAGGATTGAATTGATGAATCAAATGATTGAATTGAAGAATGAAATGATAGAAATTATTGAATTGATGATTGGAATAATAGAAATTATTGAATTGATGAATGAAATGATTGAATTAATGAATGAAATGATTGAAATGATTGAATTGATGATTGAAATGATTGAATTGATGAATGAAAAGATTGAAATGATTGAATTAATGAATGAAATGATTGAAATGATTGAAATGATTGAATTGATAAAATAAATGATTGAATTGAATGAAATGATTTAAATGATTGAATTGATGATTGAAATGATTGAATTGATGAATGAAATGATTGAAATGATTAAATTAATGAATGAAATGATTGAAATGATTGAATTGATGAATGAAATTAGTGAAATGAATGAATTGATCTATGAAATGATTCAAATGATTGATTTGATGAATGAAATAATTCAAATGATTAAAGTGATGAATGAAATGATTGAAGTGATGAATGAAGTGATTGAAACGATTGATTTGATGAATGAAATGATCGAATTGATGACTGAAATGATTGAATTGATAATTGAAAGGATTGAAAGGATTGAATTGATGAATCAAATGATTGAATTGATGAATGAAATGATAGAAATTATTGAATTGATGAATGGAATGATTGAAATTATTGAATTGATGAATGAAATGATTGAATTAATGAATGAAATTATTGAAATGATTGAATTGATGATTGAAATGATTGAATTGATGAATGAAATGATTGAAATGATTAAATTAATGAATGAAATGATTGAAATGATTGAATTGATGAATGAAATGATTGAAGTGATTAATAAAATGATTGAATTGATGAATGAAGTGATTTAAATGATTGAAATGATAAATGAAATGATTGAATTGATGAATGAAATGATTGAAATGATTGAATTGATGAATTAAATGATTGAAATGATTGAAGTGATAAATGAAATGATTGAAATGATTGAATTGATGAACGAAATGATGGAAATGATTGAATTGATGAATGAAATGATTGAAATTATTGAAATGATAAATGAAATTATTGAATTGATGAATGAAATGATTGAAATGATTGATTTTATGAATGAAATAATCGAATTGATGACTGAAATGATTGAATTGATAATTGAAAGGATTGAACTGATGAATCAAATGATTGAATTGATGAATGAAATGATTAAAATAATTGAATTGATGAATAAAGTGATTGAATTAATGAATGAAATGAGTGAATTGATGATTGAAATGTATGATTTGATGATTGAAGTGATTGAATTGATAAATGAAATGTTTGAAATTATTGAATTGATGACAGAAATGATTGAATTGATGAATGAAATTATTGAAATAATTGAATTGATGAAGGAAATGATTGAATTGATGAGTGAAAAGAATGAAATGATTGAATTGATGAGTGAAATGATTGAAACGATTGAATTAATGAATGAAATGATTGAATTGATGATTGAAATGATTGAATTGATGAATGAAATAATTGAATTGATGAATGAATTGATGAATGAAATAATTGAATTGATGAATGAATTGATGAATGAAATGATTGAATTGTTGAGTGAAATGATTGAATTCATTAAATAAATGGATGAATTGAAGGAAATGATTGAATTGATGAATGAAATGATTAAAATGATTGAATTGATGAATGAAATGATTGAAATGATTGAATTGATGAATGAAATGATGATTGAATTGATGAATGAAATGATTAAATTGATGAATGAAATGATTGAATTGATGAGTGAAATGATTTAAATGATTGAATTGAAGGAAATGATTGAATTGTTGAATGAAATGATTAAAATGATTGAATTGATGAAGGAAATGATTGAATTGATGAATGAAATGATTGAAATGATTGAATTGATAAATGAAATGATTGAAATGATTGAATTGATAAAATAAATGATTGAATTGATGATTGAAATGATTGAATTGATGAATGAAATGATTGAAATGATTGAATTGATGATGAAAATTATTGAATTGATGAATGAAATGATTGAATTAATGAATAAAATGATTGAATTGATTGAATTGATGAATGAAATGATCGAATTGATGACTGAAATGATTGAATTGATAATTGAAATGATTGAAATGATTGAATTGATGATTGAAAAGATTGAATTGATGAATGAAATGATTGAAATGATTGAATTAATGAATGAAATGATTGAAATGATTGAATTGATGAATGAAATGATTGAAGTGATTAATAAAATGATTGAATTGATGAATGAAGTGATTTAAATGATTGAAATGATAAATGAAATGATTGAATTGATGATTGAAATGATTGAAATGATTGAATTGATGAATGAAATGATTGAAATGATTGAATTGATGAACGAAATGATTGAAATGATTGAATTGAAGATGGAAATGATTGAATTGATGAATAAAATGATTGAAATGATTGAAATGATAAATTAAATGATTGAATTGATGAATGAAATGATTGAAATGATTGAATTGATGAATGAAATTTTGAAATGATTGAATTGATGAATGAAATGATTGAAGTGATGAATGAAATGATTGAAATGATTGAATTGATGAATGAAATGATTAAATTGAAGAATTAAATCATAGAAATAATTGAATTAATGATTTAAATGATTGAATTGATACATGAAATGATTGAAATGATTGAATTGAAGAATGAAATGATTGAATTGATGAATAAATTGATTGAAATGATTGAATTCATGAATTAAATGATTGAAATGATTGAATTGATAAAGGAAATGATTGAATTGATGAATGAAATGATTGAATTGATGAATAAAATGATTGAATTGATTGAATTGATTGAATTGATGAATGAAATGATTGAAATGATTGAAGTGATAAATGAAATGATTGAAATGATTGAATTGATGAATGAAATGATTGAAATGATTGAATTGATGATGGAAATGATTGAATTGATGAATGAAATGATTGAAATTATTGAAATGATAAATGAAATGATTGAATTGATGAATGAAATGATTGAAATGATTGAAATGATTGAAGTGATGAATGAAATGATTGAATTAATTAATGAAATGATTGAATTGATGATTGAAATGATTGATTTGATGATTGAAATGATTAAAGTGATGAATGAAATGATTGAAGTGATGAATGAAATGATTGAATTGATGAATGAAATGATTTAAATGATTGAATTAATGAATGAAATGATTGAAATGATTGAATTGATGAATGAAATTATTGAATTGATGAATTAAATGATTGAAATGATTGAATTGATAAAGAAAATGATTGAATTGATGAATGAAATGATTGAAATGATTGAAGTGATGAATGAAATGATTGAAATGATTGAATTAATGAATGAAATGATTGAATTGATGATTGAAATGATTGATTTGATGATTGAAATGATTGAATTGATGAATGAAATTAAGGAAATGAATGAATTGATTTATGAAATGATTCAAATGATTGATTTGATGAATGAAATGATTGAAATGATTAAAGTGATGAATGAAATGATTGAAGTGATGAATGAAATGATTGAAACGATTGATTTGATGAATGAAATGATCGAATTGATAATTGAAAGGATTGAAAGGATTGAATTGATGAATCAAATGATTGAATTGATGAATGAAATGATTGAAATTATTGAATTGATGAATGGAATGATTGAAATTATTGAATTGATGAATGAAATGATTGAATTAATGAATGAAATGATTGAAATGATTGAATTGATAAATGAAATGATTGAAATGATTGAATTGATGATTGAAATGATTGAATTGATGAATGAAATGATTGAAATGATTGAATTAATGAATGAAATGATTGAAGTGATTAATAAAATGATTGAATTGATGAATGAAGTGATTTAAATGATTGAAATGATATATGAAATGATTGAATTGATGAATGAAATGATTGAAATGATTGAATTGATGAACGAAATGATTGAATTGATGATGGAAATGATTGAATTGATGAATAAAATGATTGAAATGATTGAAATGATAAATGAAATGATTGAATTGATGAATGAAATTATTGAAATGATTGAATTGATGAATGAAATGATTGAAGTGATGAATGAAATGATTGAAATGATTGAATTGATGAATGAAATGATTAAATTGATGATGGAAATGATTGAATTGATGAATGAAATTATTGAAATGATTGAATTGATGAATGAAATGATTGAAGTGATGAATGAAATGATTGAAATGATTGAATTGATGAATGAAATGATTGAATTGATGAATGAAATGATAGAAAAGATTGAATTAATGATTTAAATGATTGAATTGAAACATGAAATGATTAAAATGATTGAATTGATGAATGAAATGATTGAATTGATGAATAAATTGTTTGAAATGATTGAATTCATGAATGAAATTATTGAAGTGATGAATGAAATGATTGAATTGATGAATGAAATGATTTAAATGATTGAATTAATGAATGAAATGATTGAAATGATTGAATCGATGATTGAAATTATTGAATTGATGAATTAAATGATTGAAATGATTGAATTGATAAAGGAAATGATTGAATTGATGAATGAAATGATTGAATTGATGAATAAAATGATTGAATTGATTGAATTGATGAATGAAATGATTGAAATGATTGAAGTGATAAATGAAATGATTGAATTGATGAACGAAATGATGGAAATGATTGAATTGATGAATGAAATGATTGAAATTATTGAAATGATAAATGAAATGATTGAATTGATGAATGAAATGATTGATTTGATGAATGAAATGATCGAATTGATGACTGAAATGATTGAATTGATAATTGAAAGGATTGAATTGATGAATCAAATGATTGAATTGATGAATGAAATGCTTAAAATAATTGAATTGATGAATAAAATGATTGAATTAATGAATTAAATGAGTGAATTGATGATTGAAATGATTGATTTGATGATTGAAGTGATTGAATTGATAAATGAAATGTTTGAAATTATTGAATTGATGACAGAAATGATTGAATTGATGAATGAAATTATTGAAATAATTGAATTGATGAAGGAAATGATTGAATTGATGAGTGAGAGAATGAATGATTGAATATTGATGAGTGAAATGATTGAAACGAATGATGATGAATGATAATAGATGAATGATTGAAATTGAATTGATGATTGAAATGATTGAATTGAGAATGATGAATGAAATAATTGAATTGATGATGAATGAATTGGTGAATGAAGAAATGATTGAATTGTTGAGTGAAATGATAAAATGAATTGAATTGAATTGAATGAAAATGATTGAAATGATTGAATTGATGAATGAAATGATGATTGAATTGATGAATGAAATGATTAAATTGATGAATGAAAATTAATGAATTGATGAGTGAAATTATTGAATTCATTAAATCAATGATGAATTGAAGAAATGATTGAATTGATGAATGAAATGATTAAAATGATTGAATTGAATGAATGAAATGACTGAAATGATTGAATTGATGAATGAAATGAATTGAATGATTGATGAATTAATGAATGAATGAAGATAAAAGATGATTGAAATGATTGAAATGATTGAATTGATAAAATAAATGATTGAATTGATGAATGAAATGATTTAAATGATTGAATTGATGATTGAAATGATTGAATTGATGAATGAAATGATTGAAATGATTGAATTAATGAATGAAATGATTGAAATGATTGAATTGATGAATGAAATTATTGAAGTGATGAATAAAATGATTGAATTGATGAATGAAATGATTGAAATGATTGAATTAATGAATGAAATGATTGAATTGATGAATGAAATGATTGAAATGATTGAATTGATGAATGAAATTATTGAAATGATTGAATTGATGAATGAAATGATTGAAGTGATGAATAAAATGATTGAAATGATTGAATTGATGAATGAAATGATTGAATTGATGAATGAAATGATAGAAATTATTGAATTAATGATTTAAATGATTGAATTGATACATGAAATGATTGAAATGATTGAATTGATGAATGAAATGATTGAATTGATGAATAAATTGATTGAATTGATGAATGAAATGATTTAAATGATTGAATTAATGAATGAAATGATTGAAATGATTGAATTGATGAATGAAATGATTGAATTGATGAATTAAATGATTAAAATGATTGAATTGATAAAGGAAATGATTGAATTGATGAATGAAATTATTGAATTGATAAATAAAATGATTGAATTGATTGAATTGATGAATGAAATGATTGAAGTGATAAATGAAATGATTGAAATGATTGAATTGATGAACGAAATGAATGAAATGATTGAATTGATGATGGAAATGATTGAATTGATGAATGAAATTATTGAAATTATTGAAATGATAAATGAAATGATTGAATTGATGAATGAAATGATTGAAATGATTGAAGTGATGAATGAAATGATTGAAATGATTGAATTAATGAATGAAATGATTGAATGATGATCGAAATGATTGATTTGATGATTGAAATGATTGATTTGATGAATGAAATGATTGAAATGTTTAAAGTGATGAATGAATTGAGTGAAGTGATGAATCAAATGATTGAATTGATGAATAAAATTATAGAAATGATTGAATTGATGAATGGAATGATTGAAATGATTGAATTGATGAATCAAATGATTGAATTGATGAATGAAATGATTGAAATGATTGAATTGATGAATGAAATGATTAAAATGATTGAATTGATGAAGGAAATGATTGAATTGATAAATGAAATGATTAAAATGATTGAATTGATAAATTAAATGATTGAAAGGATTGAATTGATGAATCAAATGATTGAATTGAAGAATGAAATGATAGAAATTATTGAATTGATGATTGGAATAATAGAAATTATTGAATTGATGAATGAAATGATTGAATTAATGAATGAAATGATTGAAATGATTGAATTGATGATTGAAATGATTGAATTGATGAATGAAAAGATTGAAATGATTGAATTAATGAATGAAATGATTGAAATGATTGAAATGATTGAATTGATAAAATAAATGATTGAATTGATGAATGAAATGATTTAAATGATTGAATTGATGATTGAAATGATTGAATTGATAAATGAAATGATTGAAATGATTGAATTAATGAATGAAATGATTGAAATGATTGAATTGATGAATGAAATTATTGAAGTGATGAATAAAATGATTGAATTGATGAATGAAATGATTGAAATGATTTAATTAATGAATGAAATGATTGAAATGATTGAATTGATGAATGAAATGATTGAAGTGATTAATAAATAGATTGAATATGATAAATGAAAAATGATTAAATGATTGAAATGATAAATAAATGATTGAATTGATGAATGAAATGATTGAAATGATTGAATTGATGAATGAAATGATTGAAATGATTGAATTGATTGAATTGATGAAAGAAATGATTGAAATGATTGAATTGATGATGGAAATGATTGAATTGATGAATGAAATTATTGAAATGATTGAAATGATAAATGAAATGATTGAATTGATGAATGAAATGATTGAAATGATTGAATTGATGAATGAAATTATTGAAATGATTGAATTGATGAATGAAATGATTGAAGTGATGAATAAAATGATTGAAATGATTGAATTGATGAATGAAATGATTGAATTGATGAATGAAATGATTGAATTGATGAATAAATTGATTGAATTGATGAATGAAATGATTTAAATGATTGAATTAATGAATGAAATGATTGAAATGATTGAATTGATGATGATAATGATTGAATTGATGAATGAAATGAATGAAATTTTTGAAATAATAAATGAAATGATTGAATTGATGAATGAAATGATTGAAATGTTTGAAGTGATGAATGAAATGATTGAAATGATTGAATTAATGAATGAAATGATTGAATTGATGATTGAAATGATTGATTTGATGATTGAAATGATTGAATTGATGAATGAAATTAGTGAAATTATTGAAATGATAAATGAAATGATTGAATTGATGAATGAAATGATTGAAATGATTGAAGTGATGAATGAAATGATTGAAACGATTGATTTGATGAATGAAATGATCGAATTGATGACTGAAATGATTGAATTGATAATTGAAAGGATTGAAAGGATTGAATTGATGAATCAAATGATTGAATTGAAGAATGAAATGATAGAAATTATTGAATTGATGATTGGAATAATAGAAATTATTGAATTGATGAATGAAATGATTGAATTAATGAATGAAATGATTGAAATGATTGAATTGATGATTGAAATGATTGAATTGATGAATGAAAAGATTGAAATGATTGAATTAATGAATGAAATGATTGAAATGATTGAATTGATAAAATAAATGATTGAATTGATGAATGAAATTAATTTATGATTATTGATGATTGAATGTGATGAATGAAATTGATTGAAATGATTGAATTAATGAATGAAATGATTGAAATGATTGAATTGATGAATGAAATTATTGAGTTGTGATGAATAAAATGATTGATTTGATGAATGAAAATGATTGAAATTATTGAATTAATGAATGAAATGATTGAAATGATTGAATTGATGAATGAAATGATTGAGAAGTGATTAATAAATAGAATTGAATTGATGAATGAAATGATTAAATGAATGAAATGATAAATGAAATGATTGAATTGATGAATGAAATGATTGAAATGATTGAATTGATTAATGAAATGATTGAAATGATTGAATTGATGATGGAAATGATTGAATTGATGAATGAAATGATCGAAATGATTGAAATGATAAATGATGATTGAAATTGATGAATGAAATGATTGAAATGATTGAATTGATGAATGAAATTATTGAAATGATTGAATTGATGAATGAAATGATTGAAGTGATGAATAAAATGATTGAAATGATTGAATTGATGAATGAAATGATTGAATTGATGAGTGAAATGATAGAAATTATTGAATTAATGATTTAAATGATTGAATTAATGAATGAAATGATTGAAATGATTGAATTGATGAATGAAATGATTGAATTGATGAATTATATGATTAAAATGATTGAATTGATAAAGGAAATGATTGAATTGATGAATGAAATTATTGAATTGATAAATAAAATGATTGAATTGATTGAATTGATGAATGAAATGATTGAAGTGATAAATGAAATGATTGAAATGATTGAATTGATGAACGAAATGATTGAATTGATTGAATTGATGATGAAATGATTGAATTGGATGAATGAAATGATTGAACCAAATTATTGAAAATGATAATGAAATATGAATTTTGAGATTGATAGAAATGAATTGCTTTGAAAATCATTTGAAGTGATGAATGAAATGATTGAATGATTGAATTAATGAATGAATGATATTGAATTGAATGAAATGATCGAAATGATTGATTTGATGATTGAAATTATTGATTTGATGAATGAAATGATATGAAATGTTTAACTTGGTGTAAAGAATCTGAAATTGAGTGAAGTGATGAATTTATCAAATGATTGAATTGATGAAAAAATTATAGACAAGAATTGAATTGATGAATGGAATGATTGAAATGTTTGAATTGACTGAATCAATGATTGAATTGATGAATGAAATGATTGAAATGATTGAATTGAATGACATGAAATGATTAAATGATTGAATTGATGAAGGAAATGATTGAATTGATAAATGAAATGATTAAATGAATGAATTGATGATTTGACATAGATGAATTAATGATTGAAATGATGACATTTGAATGGAATGAAAATGATATTGAATTGATGAATGAAATGATTGAAATGATTGAAATGATTAAATGGAAATGATTGAATTGATGAATGAAATCATTGAATTGATAATGATTGAAATGATTGAATTGTAATGATGAATTAATTACATATGAAATGATTGGAAATGATTGAATTGATGAATGAAATTATTGAAATGATGATGAATTAAATGATTGAAATGATTGAATTGAAATGATTGAAATTATTGAATTGATGAATGAAATGATTGAATTGATTGAATTAATGAATGAAATGATTGAAATTGAATTGAATTGATGATTGATGATTGAAGTGATTAATATAATGATTGAATTGATGAATGAAGTGATTTAAATGATTGAAATGATAAATGAAATGATTGAATTGATGAATGAAATGATTGAAATGAATTGAATGATGACGAACGAGAATTGAAATGATTGAATTGATGATGGAAATGATTGAATTGATGAATAAAATGATTGAAATGATTGAAATGATAAATGAAATGATTGAATTGATGAATGAAATGATTGAAATGATTGAATTGATGAATGAAATTATTGAAATGATTGAATTGATGAATGAAATGATTGAAGTGATGAATGAAATGATTGAATTGATGAATGAAATGATTGAAATGATTGAATTGATACATGAAATGATTGAAATGATTGAATTGATGAATGAAATGATTTAATTGATGAATGAAATGATTGAATTGATGAATGAAATGATTTAAATGATTGAATTGATGAATGAAATGATTGAATTGATGAATTAAATGATTAAAATGATTGAATTGATAAAGGAAATGATTGAATTGATGAATGAAATTATTGAATTGATAAATAAAATGATTGAATTGATTGAATTGATGAATGAAATGATTGAAGTGATAAATGAAATGATTGAAATGATTGAATTGATGAACGAAATGATTGAAATGATTGAATTGATGATGGAAATGATTGAATTGATGAATGAAATGATTGAAATTATTGAAATGATAAATGAAATGATTGAATTGATGAATGAAATGATTGAAATGATTGAAGTGATGAATAAAATGATTGAAATGATTGAATTAATGAATGAAATGATTGAATTGATGATCGAAATGATTGATTTGATGATTGAAATTATTGATTTGATGAATGAAATGATTGAAATGTTTAAAAAGTGATGAATGAATTGAGTGAAGTGATGAATCAAATGATTGAATTGATGAATAAAATTATAGAAATGATTGAATTGATGAATGGAATGATTGAAATGATTGAATTGATGAATCAAATTATTGAATTGATGAATGAAATGATTGAAATGATTGAATTGATGAATGAAATGATTAAAATGATTGAATTGATGAAGGAAATGATTGAATTGATAAATGAAATCATTAAAATGATTGAATTGATAAATTAAATGATTGAAAGGATTGAATTGATGAATCAAATGATTGAATTGAAGAATGAAATGATAGAAATTATTGAATTGATGATTGGAATAATAGAAATTATTGAATTGATGAATGAAATGATTGAATTAATGAATGAAATGATTGAAATGATTGAATTGATGATTGAAATGATTGAATTGATGAAGAAAGATTGAAATGATTGAATTAATGAATGAAATGATTGAAATGATTGAAATGATTGAATTGATAAAATAAATGATTGAATTGATGAATGAAATGATTTAAATGATTGAATTGATGATTGAAATGATTGAATTGATGAATGAAATGATTGAAATTATTGAATTAATGAATGAAATGATTGAAATGATTGAATTGATGAATGAAATTATTGAAGTGATGAATGAAATGATTGAATTAATGAATGAAATGATTGAAATGATTGAATTGATGATTGAAATGATTGAATTGATGAATGAAAAGATTGAAATGATTGAATTAATGAATGAAATGATTGAAATGATTGAAATGATTGAATTGATAAAATAAATGATTGAATTGATGAATGAAATGATTGAAATGATTGAATTGATGATTGAATTGATGAATGAAATGATTGAAATGATTGAATTAATGAATGAAATGATTGAAATGATTGAATTGATGAATGAAATGATTGAAGTGATGAATGAAATGATTGAATTGATGAATGAAATGATTGAAATGATTGAATTAATGAATGAAATGATTGAAATGATTGAATTGATGAATGAAATGATTGAAGTGATTAATAAATAGATTGAATTGATGAATGAAATGATTGAAATGATTGAAATGATAAATGAAATGATTGAATGATGAATGAAATGATTGAAATGATTGAAATGATGAATGAAATGATTGAAATGATTGAATTGATGAAGGAAATGATTGAAATGATTGAATTGATGAAGGAAATGATTGAAATGATGAATGAAATGATTGAAATGATTGAATTGTTAAAGGAAATGATTGAAATGATGAATGAAATGATTGAAATGATTGAATTGTTAAAGGAAATGATTGAAATGATTGAATTGATGAAGGAAATGATTGAAATGATGAATGAAATGATTGAAATGATTGAATTGATGAATGAAATGATTGAATTGATGAATGAAATGATTGAAATTATTGAATTAATGATTTAAATGATTGAATTGATACATGAAATGATTGAAATGATTGAATTGATGAATGAAATGATTGAATTGATGAATAAATTGATTGAATTGATGAATGAAATGATTTAAATGATTGAATTAATGAATGAAATGATTGAAATGATTGAATTGATGATGATAATGATTGAATTGATGAATGAAATGAATGAAATGAATGAAATTATTGAAATGATAAATGAAATGATTGAATTGATGAATGAAATGATTGAAATGTTTGAAGTGATGAATGAAATGATTGAAATGATTGAATTAATGAATGAAATGATTGAATTGATAAATGAAATGATTGAAGTGTCATAATAAAAAACTTACTTAA
>RXON01002395.1:0-37482 GCA_009667805.1 Leptobrachium leishanense
GCTTTCTAGGTACGGCAGGATACTACCGCCGCTTCGTCCCCAACTACAGCGCCATTGCCAAACCCCTGACTGACCTGACCCGCAAGAACCTTCCCCGACAGGTACTGTGGTCCCCGGAGTGTGAAGAAGCCTTCCAGCAGCTCAAGCGAGCCCTGGTGGGAGCCCCCGTTTTGACTGCTCCTGATTCCACTAAATGTTTTGTTGTCCACACCGACGCATCTATGTTCGGATTGGGAGCAGTGCTGAGCCAGGTCGGTGAAGACGGGCACGACCACCCGGTTGCCTACATCAGCCGGAAACTTTTACCCAGGGAGGTAGCTTATGCGGCCATCGAGAAGGAGTGCCTGGCCCTGGTATGGGCCCTGAAGAAATTGCCCACCGTATCTGTATGGGCGCTCCTTCACGGTCCTCACGGACCACAACCCCCTGGTATGGCTGAACCGGGTGGCCGGGGACAACGGCAGGCTCTTGCGGTGGAGCCTGGCCCTCCAATTTTACCATCCAGTACGGCCTGGGAAGCAAAATGGCAATGCGGATGGACTATCCCGCCAGACTGAGCTTGAAACTTAGGGTGGGTGGAGGCCATGGACATCCCCAAGCGGACCCAAAGAGGTCTCACCGGGTCTGCCATCTGGAAACTTGGGGGAGATGTGTGACGGAACGGCCGCCACTATACCGTAGCGGTACAAAATTTTAAAAATGTTGTTTTAGTATGTGTATTAAAGAATTCGTTAGGTTGTATTTTTATTATTTCCCCCTGTAATTCTCCCCATGGTTGACCTGTTCCCCGCCTGTCCACAGCCCCGGGAAGACGCCCGGTCTGTGAATGCCTCGAGCCGCCGCTGACTGTCTCTGCCAAGCCGCCCAAACTTGCCCGCCTCGCCCGCAGCGTGGAAACAACGCAGAAGAGCGCTTCTTGGCCAGTGGGCTCCTAAAAATAGGTGCTTACGGGGTGCGAATTATAGAATGAAACACCCCGAGAAACCCGAACGCCGACCAGGGATGCCTCGCTGGGAGCGAGGCCGGCAACCAGTGACTCTTGCTCGGGTACAGCCACCGAACTTTCCCCCTTCACAGCACGGGCTCCGTGGATCCGGGCCGGGCGCTGGCCAGACAGGGAGAGGCTCTGGGAGGGGGGAACAGACAAGCTGGCACCGAGACCCGAGATAAGGGCTGCGCACCGTAGGGGTTCCCCCAGGTTAACCCAGGCAGATTGGGCTATGGCTTGAGGTACAAACAAAGATCACCGCAGGAGGACTGAGGGCGGGCCAGGGGAGAACAATGGTTTAATTTCTCATAAATAACCCTGTATTCTCCATGTTAAAAATAAACTCATTCCTGTTTGAACCTTTACTCTTGCCTCGGCTAGTAATTGGGGATAACAGGGCTTGGGGAACCGCGACGCTGAAAGGACCGTGGAAAGAAACGCTGGATCACCGCCGAATCCCTACCGCCCGCTACCCCTGACTCTACACCCCCAGACCAGTTCGGCGCTGACGGTGGATCTACCCGGGCAGGGTAGCAGGGATCCGCTACACATATATTATACTGCGTGTGCATTACATTAATGGTTCCCATCCCTGGCCCTCAGGTCCCCCTATCAGGCCAGGTTTGCAGGATATGTGAAGCACAGCACAGGTGATAGGATTTGCTGCTCAGTTATTGCAGGATTCAGTCTGTATTTCCCCAAGGTGATCCTTAAAACCTGTCCTGTTAGTGGGCACGAAGGACAATTTTGGGAAACAATGCACTATCTTATAGTTTTCCATACACCGAGCGCCCCCTGCTGTCTAAATGCTATTCTGACTTTCCGTAGGAGAAGAAAAGGCCTGGTTTCTGGGAAATGGCATGACTTCTATACACCAATCAAAAAATGTCTTACTGATGATGTCATTAGTAACTGGGTAAATAATGCATGAGGAAGGCTGAAAAGCGATCGGGAAATAACCATGACACATTCAAGGTTATTGAAAGAGAGGTGAAAAGCAGGAGAATAACTGGAGAATGGAAAATTCTAGGTTAAATTAGCCAAACCAGAAAAATTCTCCCATTTATCTCACTTTCCAAATCAGCTATTTTGACCTAGAATTTTCCATTCTCCAGTCATTCTCCTGCTTTCCACCTCTCTCTGAATAACCCTGATTGTATCATGTGCACAATAGGAACGGAAAGTGTTACAGTCCTGTTGATGTGTAGTATATTGTGTATGTGCTGCTCCCTGCAGGAACACAAACAATGATACAGGATGAGGATCCAAGGTTTTCTGCTCCTTTTGGTCATTGGGAATCAGTCAGCAAATGCCGGTGTCGCAAACACCAGTGAAAATAGCCAGGATTGCAATGCTGACAAATATGAGAATGCAATAGAAGTAAAATCCAAAGAACGGCAGGAGAAGCTTCACAGCGCTGCTCTTTGGATTGTACTTTTGTGAAATGCCGGCATTGCAAACACTTGCAGGTTTATTCAAACAAAGGTGAAAATTCTAGGTCAAAATAGCCAAACCAGAAAAATTCTCCCATTTTTCTCACTTTCCAAATCGACTATTTGGTCTAGATCGTTCTCTTCTCCTGCCAATTCTCCTGGTTTTCACCTTTCTCTGCATAACCCTGCCAGTCAGTTTTTCGCCTTTCTTTGAATAGACCTGTTATTGAATAACCCTCATTGTCTCCGCTCGCTGATCAGCTCGCGGCTTGTCAGTAAAATTACAAAATAACAGAACATGATGCTCCCAAAAATAGGGGAGGATACACTGAATGGTGCTCACTGCAATTCGGATTTGCTGATGTGTGAAGAAGAGGTGGACTTTGTTTTACTTGGTTCTATCAGGATGTATTGTTTGACTTTTAATCCTTTCTGTTAACATTTCTCTGTTATGTCATTCCGCATTCCGTTGTCGGGGAAGGGGGATTTATAACTCACAGTCTTACACATGTCTTTCTAGAACTTGAAAAGTCACCTCTCCCTTATTCTCATACATCTGTCTGGTGAAAAAAATCTCTGGGTGAGGTTATTGCAGAATGTTTTCTGAGAAATGACATGATTTCCAAGAAACAGTATCATATCATATTGAGGCACCAATCAAAATATGAGTTACTGATGATGTCACTAGTCACTGGGTAAACATTGTTTGTTGTTAGCAAAAAAATAAGTAGGAAATAACACATTATGGCAGAAGCATTGCAAGGTCGTGAGGCGCCCGGGGACAAGTCCTGCCCTAGCGCCCCCCCCCCATGTTTTAGATGAAATAATGCGTAGTTATGCCAGCACTTTCGAATTTGCTCACAATGTGGGAAATGAGAAGTTGAATTAGTGCAGCGACATTGTTTCCATTATAAGCGAATAATGCCACTGCCTTAGAATAAAGAAAAAAAGAGATGTTTTGCAATTGTTTGTTTTTCCACTTTTTTATTACTACACATTATATGGTCATGTCTGGTATCATCAGAAAAGCCAGTCTCTATTCTTTCCAGTGACACTTCACTTGACCTTGTGGGGAGTACAGAATGGTGAGGCAGGGGTCCAAAGAACCCCCTGCGTTCTTTTCAGCAGATTAAAGGGGTTATTCAGAGAGCACCAACAAATTTCAGCAAAATTTCGTTGCTTTCTTGTTCGGTGCACTTCGATTTCAGTTCGCCGACCCTGTGGTGAATTCAGTATTCACCCCACGGTCCTCGAAGTGTGCCAAACGGGATCTGCCGGACGCCACCGATAAGGCCGCCGAAGACAGCCAACGATCTGCCAAACTGCCCACCAAATGGGTAAAAAACTACCCCCCCCCCCAAAACTCTGCTATTTAGGAAAAGGTGTTTAAAACAATAGAAATGCATGAAAATAATAAAAAAGGTCCTTAAGAAAAATAATGAAACAGTCTGTAACAGAATAACAAAAAAATGCCTTTAAAAAAAATAGGAATCAAAAATTTTAGCTAAGAAATCCAGAAAAGTACCTAAAAAATTCTAATAAATAAATAAATAAGCTTTTATGCTGCAAATGTAAAGAATAAACGGTTGAATGAAAAATTTATTAAAATGCAAATATTTATTTACATTGAATCCTATGGGATTCGCCTCTTTAAAACCGTCGAACTGAATCACTGAAAATTAGGGCATTTCGGAGCAGTTCGATGTTCTCTGAATCGATTAACCATTATTTCTCTAAGGGACTGTTTCGCTGCCACCGAAGGTCGGCGATCTGCACCGTATTTTGCTGTCAATTTGACAATATTTGGCGAATTGACAGCTTTCTGAATAGCCGAACTGCCACGAAATGACACTGTACAGGGAAATTAATTCACCGTTCGGTGCAATTCAGTGGCAAGATTGGTTCTTATTGAGTAATCCTTTAAGTTTTCTATGAAACAATGTGTAATAACACATTGCTCCATCTCCTCCACACTTGCTGCTGCTATTTGAAATGAGAATGTGAGGTAGTGCCGCAATATTATTCACTTTATTATTGAAAAGTGAACAATATTGCTTCTTTTTGGAGACAAAAAAGTTTTTTATTTTTACAGAATACTTGGTCGAGTTTGGTGTTATTGGAAAGGCCAGGATCTGGCCCGTCCAAACAAAAAGGACCTCTTATGTTAAACGATTTTGGGGAAAAAAACAGAAGCAAATATTTTTATTTTGAATTATTGTTGTTATATTTAGAGATTAAATGATCATGTTTGCATCATTGGACAGGCACAGTCTTTCACGGACCTACCGCACTGCCTCCATTACCAACACCACTCAGAAATATCTCCTTACCCCAAACTAGCCACCAGAGCGTCTCGTATATGTGTGTAAAGATCAGCATCTCAATGATGTCATCAGAAGAGCGCCGGGATTACAGAGATTTACTCAGAGAGCACCTGAGATCAATCTCATACTACTCAGAGGCCCATAAAAGAGATGCTTGCTGGGTAAGTCATTGCTCAATTATTGTCCTCCCTACCTTGAGCTAACCATTCTATCCTAGCCTCTTGATCCTGATACCCATGTTGCTGAAACCTGCCTGTGACCTCGACCACACTATCTCCTACCGCACAAGTTGCTGAACCTTTACCTTAGGGACCTGCGAAGCTTCGAAATTCGATTTGAAATCGAATCGCTGTCGAATTCGATTCGAATTCGAACTAGCAGCTCGATTCGAAAAAATTTCGAATTTGGAAGATCCCATCCAGCTCACCTGTCACCGCCGGGTTAGGCTCCCTCTGAGCGTGCGTCCGGCGGCAGGAAGCTTGGGCACTCGCCTGGGGGAGCCACGTGACCGCGATCTCGCGAGATCGCAGTCACGTGGCTCCCCCAGGCGAGTGCCCAAGCTTCCTGCCTCCGGACGCACGCTCAGAGGGAGCCTAATGCGGCGGCGACAGGTGAGCTGGGGCATATCCATGAGCGAGCTGAGGGCAAATCCATGAGCGAGCTGAGGGCAAATCCATGTTGGGGGCAAATCCATGAGCTGGGGGACAGTGTCCATGAGCGGGGGACAGTATCCATGAGCTGGGGGACAGTATCCATGAGCTGGGGGAAAGTATCCATGAGCTGGGGGACAGTGTCCATGAGCTGGGGGACAGTCTCCATGAGCTGGGGGACAGTATCCATGAGCTGGGGGACAGTATCCATGTGCTGGGGGACAGTATCCATGAGCTGGGGGACAGTGTCCATGAGCTGGGGGACAGTATCCATGTGCTGGGGGACAGTATCCATGAGCTGGGGGACAGTATCCATGAGCTGGGGGACAGTGTCCATGAGCTGGGGGACAGTATCCATGAGCTGGGGGACAGTATCCATGAGCTGGGGGACAGTATCCATGAGCTGGGGGACAGTATCCATGAGCTGGGGGACAGTATCCATGAGCTGGGGGCAGTATCCATGAGCTGGGGAACAGTATCCATGTGCTGGGGGACAGTATCCATGTGCTGGGGGCAGTATCCATGTGCTGGGGGCAGTATCCATGTGCTGGGGGCAGTATCCATGTGCTGGGGGCAGTATCCATGAGCTGGGGAGCATATCCATGAGCGAGCTGAGGGTAAATCCATGAGCGAGCTGAGGGCAAATCCATGTTGGGGGCAAATCCATGAGCTGGGGGACAGTGTCCATGAGCTGGGGGACAGTATCCTTGAGCTGGGGGACAGTATCCATGAGCTGGGGGGCATATCCATGAGCTGGGGGACAGTATCCAAGTATTCGATTCGATATTCGATTCGAGTTCGAACCATTACAGCCGATTCGATTCGTGATTCGATTCGAGCGAAAATTTATGATTCGCAGGGTCCTACTTTACCTGTGACCTCGACCACGCTACCTGCCTGTGACCTCGACCATGGTAATCTTCTGTTGCCCAAGTTGCTGAACCCTGCCTGTGACCTCAACAACGTTATCTTCTGCTACCCAAGTTGCTGAACCCTGCCTGTGACCTCGACCACGCTATCTCCTGCCGCCCAAGTTGCTGAACCCTGCCTGTGACCTCGACCACGTTATATTCTACCGCCCAGCTGCCGGAAAAAGCCGACACTGCAGACGAATGCAGTGAATAAATTAGCAAAACAGTTTGCTTGAATGATTGAAAAGTGAAACGCTGTTTGCAAAGAAACTACTGAGCGAAAATGTCTGAAATTTACATATGATCCAATGAATGATAATAAAAAGGGCTGTTACAGAAAAAATAAGTAAACTTAAAAAAAAAAAATGCTTAAAATTTCCTAAAAAAAAAATCTATAAATAAAAGAGACTCTTTACTGCAGAATATTATAATGAACGGTTTATTAGATATTGAATTAAAACGGGAATATTTTTAACATTGAAGCCTATGGGATTCTCCTGAATAAACTTGCCGCATGAAACCACAGAATGGCAGGGCATTAGGGGAACCTTTCACTGCTGGTTTGTGTTCTCTGAATAGCCGAAGCAGTGCTTTTTTATGGGGATTTCACTGCCCTCGAACAGGCACCGAACAGGCACCGAACAGGCACCGTATGTGCAGGCAATTTGCCAGGATTTGGCGAATTGCCTGCTCTCTAGATAGCCGAATGGCCGGGAAAGGTAACCGAACACTGATTTTCAGCATTCGGTTACCTTTCTCAAGCAATTTGGATCTCTTTGAATAACCCTGTAGGTCAAAATAGCCGATTTGGAAAGTGAGATAAATGGGAGAATTTTTCTGGTTTGGCTATTTTGACCTAGAATTTTCACTTCTCCAGTCTTTCTCATGGTTTTCACCTCTCTGAATAACCCTGTTAGAATAATCTCCTTAATCTGGTAAAAGAAGTGTTCTGGCATTGGAAACTATTTCCTTATCTTCTGCCTACAATTCTTCAGTTGTCTGTGTGAGCTAAACCTTGATCCTTCATCCTGTTCAAGTCATGGGGAGGTAAGATATGATTTTATATTCAATGTTTATGGGAAAACAAGGTTGGGGTTGAGTTCAGGTTATGCAGTGTTGGAGGAGAGATGGTAAAATAAAAAAAGCAGTAGCAGCTGCAGATTCCCAGAGATACTGTAGGTCTGAGGTCCTGAATCAAAGGATAGTCCTTGAAGCTCTTCCCTTTGCACAATAGTCCTAGATACTCTTTCTATGGATCAGGGTAGAGGTGGTCTTTTACTGTTGTGGCATTTCCAAGATAAGGACCATATATTCTATTCATTTCATTGAAAAGGGTATGGGTTTAGAGAGTTTGAGATTACTGGCAAACCAAGACTTGGGAGAAACTATTTTCAGCAGGCAGGACATGGGCAAAGCAAATATGTATAAAACAATATAACATAATAAGATGTAAACATTCTCAGCCATTTCTAACAGACTATACATGTTATGATTAGAATCTCTGCAGAGAATATTTGCAAACAAGGAAAACCCTTATTCTTTTGAATAAACAAATGAAGAGAATAATCCAGAGAAGACACAAAATAAACATATAATTAATAAAATCAGATGGCACACAGGGAAACAGAGGAAGGAAAAAATCAGCAGCAGTTGCCAGGATAAAAGCAAACAAATAAAATCTGCAAAACCAATCTCCAGGATAGGGTCCTCTGACTAGTTTAGAAATGCTGGTTATCAGCGCCTCCCGCTGCTTCATTTGGAGAAATACACACAGATATTCTTTCGAACAGACAGCCCCCCCCCCCAACAAGTTATTTATTTATTTATAAAAGGATTTTACCAGGAAGGATACATTGAGATTTCTCTCGTTTTCAAGTATGTCCTGGGTTCAAGAACATTGAGTGGTTACAGAAATACAAAATAGTAAAATGCAAGATATTAACACAAGACCAAATATACAGATTAACAGAAAAATAAATATGGAGGAAATAAAGTCATTATGTTACACGTTTAGAGGTGCATTCCGTATTGAGGTATGTTAATAGGGAAGTCTTAAGGGACTTTAGACTGGGGGAAGATTTGACGGTGTCTGGGAGGTTATTCCATATTTGCGGTGCTCTGTAGGAAAATGAGGATCGAGACACTTTCTTTTTGTATTGCGGTATTGCAAGTAAGGTGCTGGTCCTGGATCGGAGGTTATAGGATGAGGGAACTGCTGGGGGAAGCAGCATATTCAGATAGGGTGGCAGCTTCCCAGAAAAGCTCTTAAACACCAGGTTGGAAAGGTGAAGGGTGCGTCTAGAGTCCAGTGATGGCCAGTTTAGTTCTTTTAACATGTCACAATGGTGGGTCATGTAGTTACATTGTAGCACAAAGCGACAGAATGAGTTATACAATGTAGTAAGTTTCTGAAGGTGTGTTTGCGGGGCGGCTGCATACACTACATCTCCGTATTCAATGGCTGGCATAAGCATTTGTTGTACAATCTGCTTTCTTACCGCGGGGCTCAGGCAGGATTTGTTTCTGTACAGGGCACCTAGTTTGGGGTAGAGTTTCGATGAGAGTTTTTCGATGTGAGGGCCAAAGGATAGATCTGGGTCTAACCACATACCTAGGTATTTGAGAGAAGTGACTGTGGTCAACGTGCCATTTGATTTTGTCCCAACACATAGATGGGGTGTTTGCAATTTGTGTAGTTTAGGTGCGGTTCCAAAGAGCATTGTAACAGTTTTGTCAGTATTTAGAAAAAGTTTGTTATTTGCGATCCACTTTTCTACCCCTGTGAATTGTTCTTGCAGCACGGCCTCCAGCTGTGGGAGATTTGGTTTGCTGGTATAGATTACCGTGTCGTCTGCGTACATGTCTACAGTTGAAGCTTTGCAGACATTGGGCAGATCGTTTATGAATATTGTTGAATAGCAGGGGGCCAAGTATCAAGCCTTGGGGTACACCGCACGTGACTGAGGGGAAGGGAAGTGCTGTCAGAAATGGACACAAATTGAGACCTATCAGACACATATGATGGAACCAGGTTAACGTACTATCACCAATACCAGAGTTTTTAAGTTTTTGTAATAGGATGCCATGGTCTACTGTGTCAAAAGCCTTGGCAAAATCAAGGAAGATGCTCCAGTTAGATTTCCTTGTTCCATGCCGGCTTGGATATTTATTATTATTATTATTATTCTTTATTTATAAAGCGCCAGCATATTCCGCAGCGCTGTACAATAAGCACAGTATAGACAGGGTTACAATACATTGAACAACATTTGACAAACAGTACAGGAGGAGATGAGGCCCTATTCCCGTAGGAACTCACAATCTGGGAGGGTTGGGGTTGGAAACAGGAGGAAGGACTGTAGGTGAGAGTGATTGATGGTTGCGCCAGTGAGTTGGGTGGTAGGCTTCCCTAAATAGGAATGTTTTCAGGGAGCGTTGAGGAAGAGAAGTTAGAAAGTCTGACAGTACGAAGGAGAGCGTTCCAGAGAGTGGGGGCTGCGCGTGAAAATCCTGCAGTCTATCATGGAAGATGATGCGGGGAGAAGCTAGGCGCAGGTCACTGTTTGACCTTAGGGAGCGGCTGGGGTGTATTGGTGATTAGGATATCATTACAAACTTTTAAAAGGGCAGTTGTAGTTGAATGATTGGACGAAAACTGCAATTCTCATTTTTCCCACAACTGTTATCCATATTTAAAGGGTCACTCACTACCACCAAAAATGCAATGTCCTTATTGTGTTTATTTTATGTTGCTGATATAACATCTTGCATGAAAGAACAAGTGCTTTGTTTTTTTCTTTTAAGAAAATATTTTCCTCTATATGTGTCACTGGGTGCATCCATTGTGTGATATTTTCCTCTATATGTGTCACTGGGTCTATTTGTTTTTATTGGAATGTGCCACATAACAAACATAAATACAATCAAGTGCACATACAGGAAGTAACATAGCCAACAGAATGAAATACAGCAAAAGGACACTTGATAATGACAGTACATACGGGGTAGAACATTAGGGGGAACATATATATATATATATACACACAGGGGCAAACATTAATAAGAAGAACAAAGGAATTACCCACTTGGTAGAAGGAAACACAAAATATAGACATGCCGTCACAAAAAAAGTCCAAAGGGAAAAGAAAACAAGTGATGAACCGCCACATAGAAAAAGAACCCAAAACTAGGACGCTGTCCATCAAACAAATAATAGCTGACTGACCGTCAATACAAGGAAACAATAGGGACAATGGGAATATTTACAAAATAGAACGTATATACATCGACATTCAAAATCATATATTTTTTACCGTCACTTTTAGGACCAGGACCCGCACTCTTCTACACCTCTTAAATTACAAATAAATACATAAAAAGAACAAAGAACGAAACAAAAAAATAAATAAATAAATCAGTAAAAGGCAAAAAACAAATCAAACCATATGCCTATGAAAAGAATACATTAGCGTCCTACGCAAAACCCCCCGAACGGTCCCGGAAAGTCTCAAATCGTCTGAGTTCGGCGCTTTTCGTGTGCGCTCACCACTTCCCACCCCCCCCCCCGACCACCATCAAAGAAACCCAAAGCGAAAAGAAAAATGTCAATTGTGCAAATTGTCCAAAGTCTTTCCCGACCGCTACGTCCCCATCACACCCCAAAATGAAACGTGAACCATTTTCTGTGACCCACCCTCCACCCCTGTGATCAACTAATATGTGTGTAATATATATATATATATATATATACACATACATACATACACACACACACATATGTACAATCCCACCCGAGGTTTCAATCCTCCTCCCGTAACCACCCTCCGAAACCACCCTCCCATCCCCCCCCACAACCACCGTTCTCGGTGTCAACACGCAGATAGATTACATTGTCGGGGAAAAAAATAAAAAAAAAATCTATAATTGTCCTAACAATAGAAAACAAATATATAAAGGTCTCCTGTCCCTCTTACCGCACCCGCTAGATGTTCCGGGTCATTGGAAACGGGTACTCGTCTACCCCGCGTGGGAGCCTTCCATAAAAATCAAAAACCGGTCAACAACAAAAAATCTACGGGGGGAAAGGGTGATGAGACATGCAAAAGAAGGTTCCCACCACCCCGAGAGGTGTGCGGAAGAAAGAAAAAAAAAACTTACCCTTCCCTGGAGTTCAAGGCGGGC
Organism: Leptobrachium leishanense; assembly: GCA_009667805.1. NCBI lineage: Eukaryota > Metazoa > Chordata > Amphibia > Anura > Megophryidae > Leptobrachium > Leptobrachium leishanense. The sequence continues at coordinate 11,488 of RXON01002395.1, forward strand.
GGACCTTGACGTTGCGCCAGAACTTCTGCCAATAGGGCGCGTCCAGGGAAGCCCTCTCAGAGGCACAGATCCCCGCCACCGCCACCAGAATGTCGTTCACCACCACCTGGCAGGGGAGGACCTTTTGACGGATGGAAACCTGACACCGTGCGTTCCAGGTGAAGTATCTAGTGACGACGCTGACTACGAATAATGTGCCCAAATTAAATCTGCGCCCCCTGGAGTCGGACGTCCCGTAGACCCACTCCGCGTAAGTCTGGCGGTAGAGGCATGGGATGCCTAGGGCGGCTGAGACCTCGCGACAGACTGACAAGTTGAACGGGCACTCGAGGAGAAAGTGGTCCATGGACTCCACTGTCTCGGAACATTCCGCTCGGGGGCAACCGCGGTCCTCTATGTTCCTGTGCTTGAGGTTCCCTCGTACGTACAGTCTGCCGTGGAAGGAAAGGAACGCCACGTCTCGGTACTTGAGTGGGATTCTCCTGGAGTTAAGGTTTTGCAACCCCGAGGAGAGAGTACGTGGCGGGCAGTCCCTCAAGGCGAGGGAGGCGCTGTAGTGCGAGGCCAACACCCGGGACTCCACGGCCTTCCTGGGTGTATCTCTGACCTCGGCCACCGTGACGCCCCACCGTCGCATCGTTCCCACGGCCTGGACGACTGAAGTCGGGAGATGGACAGAGTGACGGACTCGCATACTCTTCACCATCCCTCCGTGAAGCCAGTCAGCGATAAAAGGCGACACCCAGACCCTGAACCCGTGTACCCATCCGGGCGGGTCGTCCATCAGGAGACCCCGAAATTCCTTTTCAGGAAAGCGATGGAAAAGAACACGACGGGGTTGACCATGGCCAGCCCGCCGTCTTTCCTGGACAGGTACGTGACCTCCCTCCGGATGGGGTTGAGCCTGTTTCCCCACAGCATGAGGAAAAACATGCCCAACAACCGGGTGTGAAGACTCCTTGGCAAAAGGAACACCGTACTGACGTATCCGAAGATAGGCAGTATGTAAGTCCTTATCAGATGGACCCTCTCCGTGCGGGACAGCTTCCACCGGCAAGCCTCTGAGATCTTACCGGAGGCTACGGCCAACCTGTCGGTCCAGTTGCGGAGAGCGTTGTCCCCCCGGCTGAACCGAATCCCCAAGATCTTGATTTCAGACTGGGGCGGCGGGAAACCGTCCGGAAGAGGGAACTCGTCCCCCTCCTTCCCGCACCAGAACACCCCGCTCTTGATCTTGTTGATCTGGGACGACGAGGCGGAGGAATAGCGCGAGACTAGGTCCACCACGAGCGCAGCCTCCGAAGGATCGGAGACCACGATGGAGACGTCGTCCGCGTACGCCACCACCCGAAGGGGTGCCGTCGCCGGGTCCCTGTCGACCACTCTCAAATGCCCTGCCTCGAGCCTTCAAAAGAAGGGGTCGATTGCGAAGGCGTAGAGCAAGGGACTAAGGGGACAGCCCTGTCGGACCCCGGCTAGGACCCGAAATGGTTGCCCCTTCCAACTGTTCACAAGTGCGAAGCTTTCTGCCCCCTGGTAAAGGGTGATAAGCCAATTGACAAATTTAGCCGGAAGGCCGTAGCACCTCATCACTGTCCACAGATAGACTGATCAAGTGCCAGAAGGTAACCCGTCCAATCGCCGGCCCTGCACCTCTCTACGGCCTCCCGCACCTCGAGAACGGCGTCGAAGACGTTACGGCCTCGGACTGTGCAGAATTGGGACTTAGACAGGAGACCACCAGACAAATCTTGCAGTCGCAGATACAACACTTTCGCCAGGATCTTCCTGTCGACGTTGAGCAGCGAAATGGGACGCCAGTTCCCTACGTCTGCCGCGTCGACCACCCCCGGCTTGGTCAGCAGTATCACCGCCGAAGTCCTCAACGTGAAGGCCCCCGTTTAGGGACTCGTTGAAGACCTCCGCGAGATGGGGCGCCAAGAGAGCACTAAAACATTGATAAAACTCTGCTGTGAGCCCGTCGGGCCCAGGCGCCTTACTCTTGTTTTGGCTCAAGATGGCACCCGTTACCTCAGCCGCGGTGATAGGGCCGATCAACTCCTCGCAGAGGGAAGTCTCGAGCTCAGGATGAGGGTCTATGTCGCGAAGGAAGCCCTCCACCTGGTCTGGCCGGGCCCGCCTCTGTCCGAGGAGCTCCAAGTAGTACGACCGGACCACGTCGTGAATCCCGCGGGACGAATCCTGCAGGACCCCAGAGGTGTCACGCAGCCCAGAGATGACCTTGGTACCTTCCTTGCGCTTGCAACTGAGAAAGGGGTCGGGTGAGCGGTAAGACCCGTGATCTCTCTCCTTCACAAGCGAGGCGTACCTGTCGTACTGGAACTCCATCAAGGAGCGGACCTCGGAGATCTCCCCGGAATCACCTCCCTGCGAGACCAGGCGGTCGAGCTTCCGCATAAGGCCGAGGTAGATCTTATACCTGCTGGCCTGGGCGTTCACGGCAAGAGAGCGAAAAAGGGTACGCGCTCGCGCCTTGACCATCTCCCACCACTCTGACTTCGAGGCGCATACGTCCTCCAAAGTCATCTGGTCCGCCAGGAACGTCTCGAAGGCCTGCTTAACCTTCGCTTCCTCTAGGAGGTCTGAATTGAGCCGCCAAATCCCTTTGCCTCTCGCAGGGGTCTTTGCGACGTTCAACTCGCAGGATAAAACAAGGTGGTCGGAGAACTCCACCGGCGTCAGCACGGGGGCCGACACCGGGAAGCCCTCCTTAACGAAAAACCTGTCTATCCTACTGCTGCTCTTACCTCGGTGAAAAGTGAACCCGGTGAGGCCTGGGACGTGCTGAGTGTGCACATCGACCAGACCAGCCTGACTAACCATCTTATTAAGAAAAAAAAGAGTCATATCCAAGGCGCCCCTTGGTACCCCCCCTGTCGTTGGGCCTAGTGACGGTGTTAAAGTCACCACCAAAGAGGATCGCCTTGGACGTATAGAGGAAAGGCTCTATCTCGCTGAACAGACATTTCCTCTCCCATTTGGACTGGGGGCCGTAGATGTTAATCAGTCGGAGAGGCTGCCCTGCAAGCGAGACATCGAGGACCACGCATCGACCCTTCCTTAGCTCAACCACCCGCTGAAATACCACCTCGACGTCCTGGAAAAGGATGGCCACCCCCTCGTATCCCCCTGTGGCCAGGGAGAAGAAGGAGGGCCCCCATCTCCATTCTCTCTTCACACGGTGCAGGGCCACCAACGTGTCCAGGCGCGTCTCCTGGACAAAGATGACCTGCTGGCGGGCCCTGCGGAAGAAATCAAAGGTCTTTCTCGCCGCCTTGAGACTCGCCACGTTGTGCGTGGCCACAGAGATCACGTAGTGGGCAGCCATCACGGGTGGTTAGCGTGAAGAGACTTTCCCCGTTTACGACTATCTTCCCTCTCGTCCTCCGAGGGGTACCTCTTGACAGATGTGCCCGAGGGCACTAGGTCATCGTCGTCAAGGAGGACATCCTCGTACTCCTCCTCCGCCAGAGCGCCGGACCGGTTGGAGCTCTCCCGCTCTGACTCCTCCACTATGTCAGCCCACGAAGAACCCGACAAGATGGAATAGCGGTTGGATGTTGGAATGGCGTCCTCCACAGCGGAGGGCGGCTGAGAGAGCTCCCCCACGGCATCGGTGGGTGTTGGAACCGACACGGCCCCGCTCTCCGCAACGGAAGAGGAGGAGGACGATACCAGGGAGCGGGTGCGGATTTACCAGAGTGCTTGCCTGTATATCCGGGTACCTTTGCAGGTCCCTTCCCTTTCTTAGCGGTGATCTGCCACTCCCCGGCACCTCCGGAGGTGGGTTTACTGGGGTCCACTTGTTCCCCAGGGGGATGAACTGTCATCTTGCCGGTGGCAGGGACAGAGCCCCTAATCCCGGAGATGATTCTCCGGTGGCTGGGGCCTGGGTCTGGGGATGAGGAGACGGGGTCCGTGGTGGAAGATCCCCTGGGCGCTGCCCTCTCGCCAGCGCGTCCAGGATCGGTGGCCGTCGTGACCCGGGTAGTGCCCGAGGAGAGGGTCCTGCGCCCGCCGCCCCACCCTCCGCAGCATCGCACTCCCCGGAGGAGGCATCTCACGGGGTTCGTCCCGCCAGAGCTCCTCCAGGTTATGTGCGGCGTACGGGCAGGAGCGGTAAGCGTGCCCCAGCTCTCCGCACAGGTTACACCGGATGTGGCCACACCGGTCCCTCAGGTGCCCCACAGCACCACAGAGCGTGCAGCGTAACACCTCGCAGGCATTACTGAAATGCCTGGGAGAGCCGCATTTGAAACACACTCGGGGCTGACCGGCGTAGAAGCAGGTCACCCGGTCAGCCCCTATGAAAAACGAGGTGGGCAGGTGCTGAGCGACACCCCGGATCTCGCGCAGCTGGAGGGTGAGCGTCCAGCCGCCGGTCCAGATCCCGTCCTCATCCAGAATCTTCTGCGGGGTGGTTTTCACCTCCCCGTACCTACGGGCCCAGACCAGGATATCTGCGATGGGGATGGACTCGTTCCCCGTGAGGAACGTGACCCGCTTCACCCCCTGTCGGGAAACGGGCACCGCAGAAAATCCCTCCCATACGGAGTCCTTCACCATCCTCGCCGCGTCCCACCCAGCCCAGAAGCGGTCCAGGAGCTGCGGCGTCAGAAAACTGACATCGAACTCCCGGGCGCCCCCGAGGTGGATGAGGGCGTAGAGGTCCATCGGGAAGAATCCCATGTCCTTCAGCCAGGCGACCACCGCCCGCTGGTCTGGGAGGGGCCCCTCACCGCCCTTAACCAGGCGCACCACGTTCCTCCTCCTCGCCCCCGGGGGGGCAGGGGAGAGGCGCCCTGCGGGCGCCGGCCACTGACGGTTCAGAGGGGGTGGCCCCGTGCCCAGGCACCGGACGGTGCCCCAACACCCAGAGAGGGCCCTCCCTGTGGTAGGATCCGGACTCCAGGACCAGCCGAGGGGGACCCACCTCCGGATATACTCCCCGTTACCGGGGTAATTACGGGACCGATACCGGGGTTAACTACTGGGGAATGACTGGGGGTACTATGTAAGGCAACCTGGTTGGGGGCGGGGTTAGGAGTGGCGAGGTGAATTAAATCAGAGGGGTGCGGGCCAATAATAGGGGTAGGGGAAACCTGGGGTCCTGAGGTGGAAGGGGACTTGTGCAAGGTAACAGGTACAGTGGGGCGTGAGGGTATCAAGACAGTAGCAGGGCAAAAGCCCTCGCTTTCGATTGCTGCCTCTATTAACAGCGTGTCTGACTGTTGAGAGGCGCTCAACTCCGGCACTGCACCATGGGGGCGCGTTAATGCCACCTCAGTCCTCGTCCCTAAGGCGGCGCCACCACCTCCGCCACCCGTGGCCCTGCCGCCGGTGGCCGACCCCCCACCACCAGCACCCCCACAGCCAACAGAGGCGCCACAGCCACCAACAGCCCCGCAGCCGACCGCAAAACCGCCACTAATGACGCCTCCACCACCGGCCCCGGGACCGCCGCCGACCGCAGCACCCCCGCCGACCACAGGTGCGCCCGCAGCCGGGGGCCCCCCCTCGACGACAGCCACACAGCCCGCGGTAGCCGCAGCACCGGCGGCGGCCACACCACCGGCCGCAGACCCACCGCCAGCAACTGCTACATATTGCTCGTCTGTACCAGACATTCCATCCATGGTGGATGGAGGATCACCTATATTTATCAATGGGCTGACTATATTGCTACCAGGGGTACACGTATATCCAAATTCACCGTCTATTGCGGAGCTCTGTATAACAGTGGCTGAGATGGCACCTGCAGCAGCAGAGTGTGGTACAGTTGGAATAACATGTATGTTTTGTAACTGAGAGGCGGGTCCTGCGGTGATCTTAGCTGCCACAGCAGCATTGACATTTTTTTTTGGAAGTTGTACTTCAGGGGGTAATTTGGGAAAGTCAGAGGGAAGGAGGGAAGGAGGGGAGGGTGGGGGAGTTTGGAAGAAGGAGGCATGGGAGAGCTTGCCCCATCACGCACGCAGGGCGCTCGACCAGCACCCGCGGGGAGTGTTTCCCTGGCGGGATGGGGACCGGTGGCTGGGCGGGAGGTGGCTGCAGGGGGTCTCTGTCTGTCAGGGCTCAGCGGGCGCCGCCGACCCGGCGTCCCGCCAGGCCGCCGACCCGGCGTCCTCCTTCCCGCGCCCGGGTCAGCGTCCTCTTCGGGTCCTGTGTGCGCGCAGTAGGCGCGCGCGCCGCCGCAGTTCCGGATTTAGCCCTCCCGGCGGCGCGACGTCACCAATCTCCATGTGACCGCGAAGGACAATCAGCAGGCAAGGCACCAGATTTAAACTTGCTTTTCCCATCCTCAGTGCCCTTTCGTGGTTTTGCCTGTCTGACCCTTAAGTGCTCGTTTATTTCACTCAAATTAGACTTACTGTGTATGACCTGGCTATCCCTCTCGACTTGTGTACCTCTATACCCCTTGACCCGGCTTGTTACTCGACTCTGTTTTCGCCTATACCCTATTGCTTTCTGATATACGTTCCTGGCTTACCAGCGTTTACACCAGCCACTCTAGGACTGGTTCCTGTCCTCCTTGTGTCCCTGCCTTATAGGTTCACCTCCTGTTTGTGCGAAACCCAGCCACTATAAGGACTGGTACCGCATTGTGACTCTATCTTGCTTTACCGGCACTGCCGTTACGTACCCTTGGTTGGTGTTGGCCTGAAGACAGGGCAGCCCTCATTATTTGTGTTAACCCAGCCACTACAAGGACTGGTTTCCCTTCTATGTACTCGAGGCTCCTGTTTTCACTTAGGGCTAACCGTTCGTCCACCCTCAGGTACGTGAGCGTGCCTGACATCACGAAAGGGCCATGGACCTTGCAGGGACCGCTCAGCAATTCTCTGGTCTAGAAAGCCGTTTGGAGGAGCAAGATCACCGTCTTGATCAGTTCGCCCAGGCCCTCCAAACGCTGCTCACCCGTACCGCCCCTACCCAGGTAGAGGTTTCCCCTCCCGTGAATCCTCTCCCTTCCGAACCGTTCTCTGTGCCCACCTCGTACCCTAACTTGCTTCCTCCAGTACATTATGGGGCGATCCTACCGCCTGTCGAGGTTTTCTGAACCAGATTTCCATTCATTTCGAATTAACCCCGTGGTCTTACCCTACAGATCGTGCCAAAATCGCCTTTGTCATCAACCATCTTACCGACAAAGCGTTGAGTTGGGCTAACCCTCTTTGGGATACCGATAAACCGATTGTCTATAATTATCGTGACTTTATGTCGGCCTTTCGTAGGGTGTTTGACCCTCCCGGGCGTAAAACCAATGCCGCAAAATCCTTGTTACGCTTGCGCCAGGGTGCGAAATCACTGGGTGAATATGCTCTGGAGTTTAGATCATTGGCTTCTGAATTGAACTGGAACAATGAGGCTTTGATAGCCGTGTTTTCTGAGGGCCTGAACGATGAGTTGCAAGATGAGATAGCGGCCAGAGATCTCCCAGGGGACCTGGAAGACTTGATTACTTACCTGTCCTTTATCGATGAACGCCTTCGCCATCGTCGACTTACTAAGGAGAGGTCTAAAAGACCACCGGTTAGGCAGCCTCCCCGGTTTTCTGTACCGTTGCTTCCCGAGTCTCATTCTCCCCCCGAACCCATGCAATTAGATAGCACCAAGATCCCTGATAGTGAAAAACAACGCAGACGACGTGAGGGTTTATGCCTGTACTGTGGTTTGGGGGGTCATTTCCTTAAGGGATGTTCCAAACGCCCCCAGGGTCCATCGGGAAACTCTCATGCCTAAGTGCCTCTAGGGGACAGCTCTTAGGCGCTTTTCCTTCGTCCCCCAAACTGGAAAATAGACTCCGGGTTCCGGTTACTCTATCCTGGGAGAGTTCCTGTAACCCGGTACAACTCTATGCCTTAGTAGACTCTGGTGCTGCCGATAACTTTATTGACATAAATTTTGCTCGCAAACATGCCATACCCCTGGTTGAAAAAGAAACCCCATTACTTGTACAGGCCATCGATGGCAGACCTCTCGAAACCCCTTTTGTTTTGTTTGAATCTCGCAATATTACTGTTGGGATAGGACTGTGTCATAAAGAAAGTATGTTCTTCCATGCTATTTCGTCCCCTTCCTATCCTATCGTACTGGGTTACCCCTGGTTAACCCGCCATAACCCTGTTATTGACTGGCGAGCTCGTCAGATCGCGAAGTGGGATAATGATTGTATGGCTTCTTGTATTGAGATTCCACTATCCATTAATGTCTTGAATTTGCCTACGGCCCCTCCTCTGACGACTTCCATTCCTGTCCCCTACTCGGACTTGGCACCTGTGTTTGACAAAAGAGAGGCCGATAGATTACCCCCCATCGTTCTTACGATTGTGCCATCGACCTTCTTCCTGGTACCATGCCTCCCAAAGGGGCTGTCTATCCTTTGTCCGTGAAAGAACATAAGGTTTTGGAGGAGTACATTAAAGATTCCCTTAAAAAAGGGTTTATTCGTCCTTCCTCCTCTCCCGCTGGGGCAGGGTTTTTCTTTGTACAGAAAAAGGAGGGTGATCTTAGACCCTGTATCGATTTTCGAGGGTTGAACAAGATCACCGTGAAAAATGCCTACCCCATTCCACTCATCCCCGAGCTGTTTGACCGCCTGAAACATTCCAAAATCTTTTCGAAACTGGATCTCAGAGGAGCGTACAATTTAATAAGAATCAAACACGGGGATGAGTGGAAGACTGCGTTTAACACCAGGTTAGGGCATTACGAGTACTTGGTTATGCCCTTCGGTTTATGTAACGCTCCAGCAGTGTTTCAGGCATTTATTAATGATGTGTTACGAGAGTACACCCCTTGTTTTGTCGTGGTTTACCTTGATGATGTGTTAATACATTCCCCTGATCTGAACACCCACCACATACATGTACGACTCGTCTTATCTAAGCTCTTGGCCAACGGCCTCTACTGCAAGCTAGAAAAATGCCTATTCGATGTCCAACAGGTACAGTTTTTGGGTTATGTTATATCCTCCTCTGGTTTCATGATGGATCCCAAAAAACTGGAGGCCATCAGTCACTGGCCTCTTCCCAAGGGCCTCAAGGCCATTCAAAGGTTTATTGGCTTCTCTAATTACTATAGACGGTTTATCAAGGGCTTTTTGTCCATTATTGCACCCATTACAGCATTGACGAGAAAGGGAGGTGACACTCAGAATTGGTCCTCCAGTGCCCTGGAGGCTTTCGAACGGTTAAAGGAGGCCTTTTCCACTGCTCCCATTCTACACCACCCTGATCCAATAGACCCTTCGTTTTAGAGGTTGACGCATCAGAAACCGGGGTAGGAGCCGTCTTGTCACAACGTCCAGTCGATGACAAGCCCATGCAACCCTGTGGTTTTTATTCTAGGAAATTGTCCCCTACGAGGCCCGTTATGACATTGGGGACAGGGAATTGTTAGCCATTATTTTGGCCTTAAAAGAATGGCGCCATCTCTTGGAGGGCTCCACCTGTCCGTTTTCCATTCTCACTGACCACAAAAATTTGATTTACCTGTCCGAGGCTAAAAGGTTGAACCCTAGACAAGCACGATGGGCCCTTTTTCTTACCAGATTTGACTTCCTCATTACGTACAGACCCGGGTCTAAAAATGTTAAAGCCGACGCACTCTCCAGACAATATGAACCCCTAGCAACTCCAGTGTCTGTACCTGTGTCCATAGTTCCCGAAAGGAAAATTTTAGCCTCTCTGAGTACACGAGTCGAGTCTCCTTTCTGGAACCTCTTACTCTCTAAACAGGCTCTGGCTCCCCCGTCTAAACCACAGAATAAGCTATTCGTTCCTGCTGTAGAGGTACCCACTGCATTACAGCTCTTTCACGAATCCAAATTCGCTGGACATTTTGGGGTAAATAAAACTCTTGACTTGATTAAACGACACCTTTGGTGGCCGACACTTACTAAGGATGTAAAAGATTACGTAACCACCTGTTTTGTTTGTACCCGTTCTAAATCCTCCCGCCTTTGTCCTGCTGGTCTCCTCCAACCCCTACCGATCCCTGAGCGCCCTTGGTCTCATTTAGCTATGGACTTCCTAGTGGAACTAACTCCTTCACTTGGTCATACTGTGATTTTTGTGGTTGTCGATCGCTTCTCTAAAATGGCACATTTTATTCCGTTAAAGAAGCTCCCCTCCTCCAGCGAGCTAGTACAGATTTTCACCAAAGAAATATTCAGACTACATGGTGTTCCTAATGTTCTCGTCTCGGATCGGGGTTCTCAGTTTATCTCTAAGTTCTGGAGAGGCTTCTGTCACCAGTTGGGCGTTAAACTGTCCTTTTCGTCCGCGTATCACCCGCAAACGAACGGTTTAGCCGAAAGAACCAACCAAACGCTTGAAACTTATTTAAGGTGTTTTATTTCTGACGCACAGGATGATTGGGTTACTCTGTTACCTTGGGCAGAATTTGCGTATAACAACGCCACATCACAGTCGACAAAATTTTCTCCTTTCGAAATAGTCACGGGTATGCATCCCACTATTTTTCCATCCTCGTTCTCCCCCCAGAACATTCCTGCCCTGGAGGAACACCTAGATAAGCTCCGGGTTATTTGGGAGAAGACCAGGTTGAATCTAGAATCCGCTTTATTGAGCCAGAAGCAGGCGGCTGATCGGAGGCGCAGACCTCCACCAGTGTACCATGTGGGTGACAGGGTTTGGCTCAGCACACGCCACATTCGTCTGAAGGTTCCGTCTATGAAATTCGCGCCTCGTCTTATCGGTCCGTATAGAATACTCCGATGTATCAATCCCGTAGTATACGCACTGCAATTGCCCGTCTCTTTGCGTATTCCGAACTCCTTTCATATCTCTTTATTGAAGCCGCTCTCCTGCAACCGTTTTACTCGCCCTGACTCTCCTCCTCCCCCTGTGGTGGTTGATGGGACTCCCGAGTATGAAATTGAGTCCATTTTGGATTCCCGTTATGTCCGCAATCGGTTGCAGTATTTGGTTCATTGGACTGGCTATGGCCCCGCGGATCGCACATGGGTTTCGTCACGTGACGTTCATGCTCCTCGATTGGTCTCCGCCTTTCATCGTCGTTTTCCTGATCGCCCGGCTCCTAGCCGCCCGGTGGGCGTTCCTCGGGGCGGGGGTGCTGTCAGGGCTCAGCGGGCGCCGCCGACCCGCGTCCCGCCAGGCCGGCCGCCGACCCGGCGTCCTCCTTCCCGGCTCCGGGGTCAGCGTCCTCTTCGGGTCCTGTGTGCGCGCAGTAGGCGCGCGCGCCGCCGGGCAGTTCCGGATTTAGCCCTCCGGCGGCGCGACGTCACCAATCTCCATGTGACCGCGAAGGACCAATCAGCAGGCAAGGCACCAGATTTAAACTTGCTTTTCCCATTCCTCAGTGCCCTTTCGTGGTTTTGCCTGTCTGACCCTTAAGTGCTCGTTTCTTTCACTCAAATTTGACTTACTGTGTATGACCTGGCTATCCCTCTCGACTTGTGTACCTCTATACCCCTTGACCCGGCTTGTTACTCGACTCTGTTTTCGCCTATACCCTATTGCTTTCTGATATACGTTCCTGGCTTACCAGCGTTTACACCAGCCACTCTAGGACTGGTTCCTGTCCTCCTTGTGTCCCTGCCTTATAGGTTCACCTCCTGTTTGTGCGAAACCCAGCCACTATAAGGACTGGTACCGCATTGTGACTCTATCTTGCTTTACCGGCACTGCCGTTACGTACCCTTGGTTGGTGTTGGCCTGAAGACAGGGCAGCCCTCATTATTTGTGTTAACCCAGCCACTACAAGGACTGGTTTCTCTTCTATGTACTCGAGGCTCCTGTTTTCACTTAGGGCTAACCGTTCGTCCACCCTCAGGTACGTGAGCGTGCCTGACACTGTCGCGGTGAAGGGCTCCTGGAGGAAGAGGACGTTGCTGCGTACTCACCCCCCGGTCCAGCTCCGCTCCTACTCCCCATCTCCTGCTCCTGCTCCTGCTCGAGGTGGGGCTTCCGGCGACGACTCCTCCGGCGCCCTACGATGACCTCATCGGGGCACTCGGCGACGGAAAACACCAGGTCCCTGGTGATGTTGCCGCTGGCTTCTTGTGGAACTTTAAGTATCCAGGGGGAGAAACTTGCTTCTCCCTCTGGCCAAACATCGGTGGGGGGATGGATCTGCTTAGGGGGGGGTGTCAGCAATTCAGGGGTCCCCGAAGAAGGGGCGTGACCACCCGGATTGGGTGACAGGCGTGGGTTAGACCCTTTCTTTCTTTTTTCTTGCACCACCTGCTGCCGGCGTTGTTTGCGGTTTATTTGGTGGGAATTTCCCCCCAAACGCTCCAGCTCGGCGGTCAGGTTCAGCAATGTGGACACGAGTTCGCTCTCGCTTTCCTTCATGGTGTTGATATTTTCCCTCATAGCGACTCGCTTAGAAGCGCTGACTTTGCCGGATGCCGCTCTTTGAAGCTTTAAATCCTGGCGCACCTTTTCTAGATGTGTAGAGACAGACAAACGGCGCCGGACCTTCTCCATCTCCAGCCTCTGGCTCTCCGGGGTACGCTGGCCTGAAGTCCCGGCCACCGCGGCGGCATAGGACACCGGCTGCTTCTCCGGACCATTGGCACTGATGGGAGTTGTGGTCCCGCCTGAAGCTGTTTCATCAATAGGGGCTGAAGGGGTTAACTGGCCGCCTGACCCTTTGGTGGGATGGACACTCGGTAGAGGAAACACTCGTCCAGCGCTGGGAGAGAGAATGGACCAGAAAGAACACAGACAGATAACCGATGCTCAGTTGGTAAAATCTCTCTGACTTTAATATTTCAAAACGCTAGCTTTATATTGTAAAAACCACTTACGCAAATGGAAAAGCAATATGCGTCATACATCCTGCAACATATACAAAATACCACATTAATCAGTCGTGACACACTGAGGCGGAGGTAACATATCTCATGCGGCATAAACAAATTATTGTTTGTTGCTTTCACACGTAAACGCTTGCAGAAGTTCTGAGAAATACACATTCTAAAGTTCATATTATGGTTTCAACTGTACGGACACAGTGACCGGTCTTTTCTATGTGTTATAGTTAAGCTGATTACTGCCTTGGCGGGTAAGGATACTAGGACATAGTGTGCAAGGCCGTGAGCTGTTTGCAAAGATAATAAAGAGAACGCGCAAACTTTTACAGAGATACAGCCGCGAGCCGCATTCCTAAACTACAGTTATCTTGCGTAAAACATGAGTTTTATTATTTAGATACATAAAGGCTTTTGGATGTTTTAACCGTGTAGGGGAGGGGAATCAAGGGTGAAATCCCTTCAGGGGCCTCTACCACCGACTCCTGGACCTCCATGGCATCGACATCTGCAGCGGGGAGCTTCCTGACGGGTACTGCGGTTCCTACCGCTTCCACCGCCTTCTCCACCTCTGCCCGGTCTCCAGAAGGAAGATCTTCCACAAACAGCATGACCTGCTGTCGCAGTTTGGCACACTCCACACTAGCTTCGGCCAGCGCCTGGAGCTCAGCGCGGGGGTTCTCCGCCACATGCGGGAGTCCCAGGCGCTTCTTGAAATCGGCCTTTTTGGCCGCGATGGTAGTGGCCAGGTTTTCTAATTCATAAAGTTGAGAATCCGCAGTGATGCGGGCACGTTGGACATCGCCCCTGGTATAGGGGGTGTGGGACTCACCTTCCTCATAGAGGTGGATGCTTGCAGATAGTCTGTGCAAAATGCCCCTCCATCCAGGTGCAGGGCTTCCAGGTGGGAAGGTAGCAGGGGCCCCAGGTAGTGGATCCATGGATCAAAAATTTAGGCTGTAAGCCCTCCCCAGCCAGGGGAGGCCAAGCTCGGGCGTTGGCTGTGCTTAGAGCTCCAGGAAAAACACAAACTCCTTGCTTGCTATGCACAGAAATACCATGTGGTTGTTTCACCAAAATTCAGGCTGGAAGCCCTCCCCAGCCAGGGGAGGCCAAGGTCGGGCGTTGGCTGTGCAGAGAGCTCCAGAAAACACAACCTCCTTCACTGATATTTTCCTCTATATGTGTCACTGGGTGCATCCATTGTGTGATATTTTCCTCTATATGTGTCACCGGGTGCATCCAATGTGTGATATTTTCCTCTATATGTGTCACTGGTTGCATCCATTGTGTGAAATTTTCCTCTATATGTGTCACTGGGTGCATCCATTGTGTGAAATTTTCCTCTATATGTGTCACTGGGTGCATCCATTGTGTGATATTTTCCTCTATATGTGTCACTGGGCCATCCATTGTGTGATATTTTCCTCTATATGTGTCCCCGGGTACATCCATTGTGTGATATTTTCCTCTATGTGTCACTGGGTGCATCCATTGTGTGATATTTTCCACTGTGTCACTGGGTGCATCCATTGTGTGATATTTTCCTCTATATGTGTCACTGGGCGCATCCATTGTGTGATATTTTCCTCTATATGTGTCACTGGGTGCATCCATTGTGTGATATTTTCCTCTATATGTGTCACTGGGTACATCCATTGTGTGATATTTTCCTCTATATGTGTCGCTAGGTGCATCCATTGTGTGATATTTTCCTCTATATGTGTCACTGGGTGCATCCATTGTTTGATATTTTCCTCTGTGTCACTGGGTGCATCCATTGTGTGATATTTTCCTCTATATGTGTCACTGGGCGCATCCATTGTGTGATATTTTCCTCTATATGTGTCACTGGGTGCATCCATTGTGTGATATTTTCCTCTATATGTGTCACCGGGTGCATCCATTGTGTGATATTTTCCTCTATATGTGTCACTGGGCGCATCCATTGTGTGATATTTTCCTCTATATGTGTCACTGGGTGCATCCATTGTGTGATATTTTCCTCTGCGTCACTGGGTGCATCCATTATGTGATATTTTCCTCTATATGTGTTACTGAATGCATCAATTGTGTGATATTTTCCTCTATATGTGTCACTGGTTGCATCAATTGTGTGATATTTTCCTCTATATGTGTCACTGGGTGCATCCATTGCGTGAGATTTTGTGTTGTAAACTGCCCCCCCCCCCAGTATCTTTCCAATTTCCATCACTTGCTCCTCACTGTGTGGCATTTGATTTAGAATGGAGTGAATGGGTCAGACTCAGATCTCAAAAAATCCAACTTCTAAGAATTGCATTGTGTGGGATGCATGCAAAGGACATCCCCAGGTTGTAGATAAGAGTAAAGTGTTATTAGCCCTCTATCAGATCTCTTTCAGCTGCCATCTCTCATCTCGGGTATATTCAATTCGATTCGCTCGTTGGACTGATGAATATTATTCTATTCGCGCTTCACCTGACCGGATACTCATCGAGGAGCTATGAAAGATCCACTGAGTGTTTGTATGACTAACCAAATTACAAATGACTCCCACAGGAGCTGCGGCGTGCTGCAGGGCGAGGGACAACAGCGAGCAGAGAGGACAGCCTACCGTTAAATCTGTGTGTTGTGTGAGGCCGGCGCCACATGGAAGACGGCGTGCGGAAAGAACGTTTGTGAGAATGGACGTTCTTTCCGCACCAACACCCACGTGCCCATCTTGCTGCGCACAGCTCTACAAAGCCTGACCCTCCTATGGAGACATGTGCCTTGTGGACCCGACCGACGTCCGTCGTAACAATTCAACGGTTATAATTAGTTTTATCAGTTATAGTTAAAGTGAAGCTGCAGGCAATGGGTTAAGTTTCCCAGCTGCCTCATCAAATGATGGATTTATCGGATCATAATGATCAATGCGATCTCATCCCTCAAAAGGAAATTACTAACTGCGCCTACACAGCCTCGATGCCGGGCGCCGCCATGTTCCTTCTTTATAGGTGTCACTGAAAGAGGGTCATTGTGCGTCGCTGCGGTTATGTTGGCTGATCAGCACATTGTGCTCGATTGGCTTCATGGCATAAGTAGAGGGCGGCCCTATAGGACAGCTCCACTGCTCACATTATACAGAATGTTCCTATATAAAAGGTTTAGTTAAAATGACAGCATATATATGAGATAATTCCTTCTCAAATCAGCCCATTTTAAGGTCGTCAATGACAGACGCACTTTAACTAGAATTGACATCTACTACAATAACCCTGACCCCCATACCCTGCGTTCTCTAACACCCACATGTGAAGGAGCACAAATCTGATCACAGGTCATGCGTAGGACAAATATGTGCAAAAAACATATTATATACGTATTTCTGGATTATTACCAAAAATACTTTTTATTACGTTACTATATACTATAAGGAGCTTGTCATCTAATATATATTCGTATAAACAGAATTTTTACTTTTGTACATTTTCCCAGGAATCAGATGTAACCAGGGGTCAAGTTGAGCAGGATTGCAGGCGAATGCCGTTACTCCACTATGTTTGCAGAGGTAACGGAGTTCCCATTGGTCCCACACACTATGAAGCTTGTATTCAGGTGTCCAAGCATATCTTTTCCTGTTTAGGCTGGGGTCAGACTAACGCATTTTTAACGTGCGTTTAGGCGCACTTAATCACAGCCGCAGTAGCAGCAAATGACTTGCAATAAAGGCCAATATACGAAGTACGGCCGCACGAAAGTCTTGCTGCGCAACGCAAGTGGAAAATGAACGCATTTTTTCGAGAACGCAGAACCGCTAGTACCGACATACAGAGTGCGCTGCGGCGGCATAGCGGCGTGTGTGCGTGATTAGGAGATGTCAGACGCTGCTAATGTCCAGCCAACAGAACGTCCAGACGCAAAAGGTGTTTTATTGACGATCCGTAAAAAAACACGCACGAAAATGCGCGTAGTCCGACCGTTTTCGCGCATTCCGTGAAAAAATACATCAATGCGTTCGGACGCACTTTTTTTTTTTTTTTTTATTTTTTTGTTTTTTTATATTTAAAGTTTTTTATTTTGAAACAGGCATCAAAACAATCATAAAGAAAATGGCCTCGCAGGGCCAAAGCTAGTCATCTGTAAATAAAATGGCCGCACAGGGCCATACTTAGTCAATTTGGAATAGTATATAGAGACTTCAAAGTTAGGAATAGAGAAAATAAGAGATATATCACAGAGATCATCTTAAGACTGCTTGAAAATGGAATAAAAGGATAAACAGCGATTACTCAGCAATAGTTAGAAATGGAAAATCAGCAAAATGTCAAAAAACGGGAGAGGGTTATAACAAAAAGACATCAAAAATACTTCAGATAATAAAAGCAGAAAGTCTCATATATGTCCCCTGCCGGGGGAATATCATCGGGAAAAAAGAAATAAAATAAAGTCTGAAGCGTCTCTGAATTAAGTGGGGGGAGGGGGAGAACAACAGTGAGAGAACATCAATTTGGCATCAAATAATTAAATGGGGAAAAAATGCGGACCTGTTGTCAGCCAGTGTCTCGAAACTGCCCGGGCAGTGGGGTAGACAGGGTAACATCTCAATCATATGTAGGACATAAAACATAAGGGAGAGGGATTGGGCAACAAAGGAGGCAGCACAGTAAGGGAATAGTAAGAGATATCATTTTTAAAGAAGATTCAGGAGGGGGGGGGGAGAAGAAAGCTTGCAGGAAAGAAACAGACTAAAGCATATATCGAGGCAGCTGCAAATCCCAGACCATACATATAAAAATAGAGAGATAAATATAAAAAGAAACACTTGCGTAGAGAACAAAATGACCCAGCTAGTAATTGACAAAAATAGGGGTGGGCAAAATAGTCCAGCGTATGAGAATGAGTGCCCACAGGGCCAAGCAGGTAGAAGGGAGGGGGGAGTGAAGAAACCCCAAGAGGGTACTAAGGGGCTCAGAGGAAGGGAGAGGAAAAAAAAAAAAAAAAAAAGCAAAAAAGGGACACTTCGAGATCAACCCGGGTCTGTGGTACCAAAAGATGATCCCCGAGGGCTCGGATCGGCAGATGCCTGGACGCGCGACAAACCCAGAGATTGCAGAAGACGCCACGCTTCCTCAGGGGAAGCAACCGGGTGACTTATGGCATCATAGCAAATGATCAAGGAGCCAGCCACTCCCCAACGATAGCGTATGTCACTCCCGCGGAGGAAACCGGTCACCTCGCGGAAGCGTCTCCGAGCTAGCAAGGTCACAAAAGGTAGGTCATTAAAGAGTTGCAGAGTGAGTGTCTCAAAAATCAGCGGGGCACGGGCAGCCGGTGATGACATAAGGTGGCGCTTGTCGGATTCCACTCCAGCGACGGCCAACACATCTCGAGGGGCATCCACTGGGGCCGTAGCTGCCCGTCGAGGCGAGGACAGAGCAAAAGATAGGCGGTGTGTTGTGGGAGGACCCCAGCACGTGGGAAGCAAGACGATTGACATAGACTAATAAAGTACTTGCGGGAATACATTCCGGTATGCCCCGGATCCACACATTTTTTCGACGATGGCGCGCCTCCAATGCCTCCACTGCTCCCGTAAGTGTTGTCACCTGGGCCTGAAGAGTTTCCACCTGGGGGCCAACAAGGGCCTGCGCCGCTGCAGCACCTTCCAGTCGCGTTTCTACTATCTCCAGGCGTCCTTGGACTGCAGACACCTCAGCCCGCATGGCAGCAAAATCTGAGCGCCACACTGCCCGCATCTCCCCCAGCATATCAGCCAGCATCCCTTGAATATCGTCCTTCGTTAAGGGTAGAGGGCCGTCCCCGCCGCATGTGGACGGAGGCTGCGAGGCTTCTGAAGGTCCCCGTACCGCCGATTTTCTCACCCGCTCATTCACGCTAGAGCCATCTATCCTTTTCTTCGGCTGTCTCACCTTTCCAAGCGTCTTGTGGGGAGTCTGTATGTCCTCCGACCAGGATAATCTCTCCTCATCCGAGGAGCTAAGCCCCTGGGTCTGGATCTCAAAAGGGTCTCCCTGGCGCCGGCCGGACGCACTTTTTGACGGTCGCTGCGAATAATGCGTTTGTTTGACCCTAGCCTAAGTCACAATAAATATAGTAATCACATAGTCACATAGTTTTCCGGAAATCCACATATATACATAAATATATCAGATTTGAGTGTATTTATGTTAAGTGTTTGTGTTATGTGCGAGATGACAAGTGTTAATTGGTGACCAGAAATCTTTGTGAGTTCCCACACCTCATTTTTTTAGGACTTGCCCCCGTATGTAACATGGTTTCTTTAGGCTGCAGACACACGTTGAAAACTGAATATCAGTAAATTTTTGGCTGTTTATTACCAAATGTGACATTATCGTTATCACCAAAACAAAGCGTTTGCTCTGCTGAGCCCTGACAGTGATTCAGATCTGAAAAAAGGTGAATGTTCAGTCCATGTTGTGATTTGCGAATACTGCATTAGCGGGACACAAAACACACAAATACAAAAATATACACATATGTACAGGGAATCCTAGCTACATTTATTGGGGGCTAATACTATGAGCTCAGGGTGAATATTACCTTGAAACATGTTTATGAATATTAATGCACACATAGGGACAGTAACAGAGGATTGTGTCTGGGTAAACACAGGCTGTGTGTGTGTCACGGGGTCAGTGAGTGTAGATTAGGTTAACAGAGGGAGAGGGTTATGTTCTTCTTATTGATACCATACAGCACCCCGGACACATCCTGCAGCATCTTTACAGGATGTCATGTGACATTTTTTAATTCAGATGAAGGACAGAGGACACTTGTCGTCTCAGACGCAGCTTCAGTTTCAGCCTCAAACTCCAGGCGTCCTGCGATGAGGAGAAAGTGCGCTGGGACCTGCAGAATACAGATATATTGTTACACAAACAGACCTGAGGGATATCTTCAATGATCACAGAAACATCCAACATGTGGAAATATCCAAACTTACCCTCATTATTTCTCTTGGTTAATATAATCATGGCAGCGTTAAATGATGGACAGATCCCCCAAATAAATAAATAAATAAACAAACAAACAGTCATAGCTGTTAGTTTAAGGCTAATGTCAGATGAACGCAGTCTGAGCGCACTTTGCGTGCGTGCATAACGGACAGACGTACTGACGGAAGATACTGTAGACACCACACGGTCCGTTTTGTTTAACGGATGTAGAAAAAAAAAGTGAATTATGGGAAACAAAATTAATAATAATTAAAATACAGATACAGTCAGCCAGACCATAAAACCCTCTAAACGTCAACGTTATGGACGTCGCAAATGCGCTGCGTCTGACGTCGCATAATGCACACAGGCCACTACGCGGATGTGGCGCAGTCTGAGCGTCAGTCCTAGCGGTTTTACGTTCTTGCTTAACTTGCGTCCGTTTGCCACGTGCATTGTGCGTGCGCAGTTTGGTGCGCACAAACTTCGTGTGGGTCTCTATTGATGGTTCTATGCTACAACGGATGTTAAACTGGGCGGTGACACGGACGTGATGTCAGGTATATTACAGAAAGAAAAAAAGGTAAAATGGATGCCTGTAGCCATTTTGTTTTTATAGACCGTCTTTTCTTTCAATTTTCTCTAGTTTAGAAATTAACGAGATTTTTTTTACAGAGTTCATGGCTGGGTGAAAGTGCCAGACATGAAGGAACCTAGAATGTCTTTGTGTGATAATACTAGAGCTAAGTGCTAAGATCTGTCATAATTAAATTTATTGGTCTGTTTTAAGTCTTTAAAACACAAGATATTTTGTCTTTGGGTATAAAGAAATGAGAATTTAAAATCTGTTTAAGGTAAAATATATATTCACGAAATATATTTTATAATCAAGGTATATTTTATTATATTTACAGTAGGAGATATATGTTCCAATAAATATTATATAAGTATATAATTGGTAAATAATATAGTTACTGGAGAATAGATTCTGTGAGTTAACTAGAAAGGAGTTAGGGATATAAATTAGATATGACAGGTAGAGACACAGTGTCTATACATGGAGAAGAGAAGGTCTTTGTGTACAGATTGACCTCTGACACTGGGAGATAAGAAATAAAAAGAAATAGTGGAATTAATTAAGAAGTGCAATACTGCCCTCTAGAGGATAGTAAATATTAGATTTGATGTACCAAAAATATTGCTAGTGACGTCACATTGACTATAATTGAAGCGGCAATGTTGGTTGCAGATCACTTTGAGACCCCGAGACCGAGATGCTGAGAGTCCGAGATTCACAGACTCACACCACGATGCATGCAGATCCCAGGACATGAGGCAATCAAGACTCTCACCAAATCTCTAACTCACATGCATTGATTATCTGATATCGATAATCTTCACATATTCCAAAACAAAGCATTACACAGGAATTTCAAGACAGACACATTAAAATCCAGATTGGAGAGGTAATGTATGAAATTATGGAATTAATGTAATTATATATATATATATATATATTTGTAGATATTCTTGCAACATAGAATGAGATTTCTCAGATTATGGGTAGCTCCAAAAATTCTAAATATCTTTATTCTGCAGATAAAGATATGAAGAAGTGGACATAAGGATTTATCCTAAAGATATTGTTGTAAGATTGATACCAATATATATATTGAATCTGCAAATTGCTGTGATTAAAATTAATAAGCAAGGAATTATATAACTACAAAATAAAAAGCAAAAGATTAGAAATTAAATTCTCGAGATTAGGGGAGGATTCACTAAATAAGTTTTATTACTTATCCTTTTAAATTAGCTCATCTTTTGTTGATCCATGTAATATAGAGATATATATATATACAGTATATCTATAAGATCTAGCTGGTTAAACATTGTTTGCTGGGAAATGCAGGTTGTATTAAGCAGAAATGTTTATTAACCATTTGTGTATTAGTTACTAACTGATAAGGTAAATGATATTAATCATATATGCAGTTACTAACCGGAGATACATATATTGTGAAGCTAGTTTTTATATGCTGATGGATTGTGGTTTATAAATCTTTGTTTATGATATGAGATTTGAAACTTTTTTGTATACGTAATAAATATATATATATGTTTTTATCCGATTATTGATTATTGTATTTTTCAGACAATTAAAAGAATTTAGGAGAATTTCTAGGAAATATAAACGATTGATTTTTGTGTCTCGTATAAGTTTCTTATGAAATAATAATCCCTGATATATTGGAGGCAACTGCCGAGATAGGTCCAGTAAGTCCAATATAGACATATTGGAGGCTTGGCTGAGAAGTCCAATATATATATATCGTGTTGTATTCACGTGCAGAGATTATACCCTGACAGTGATCACTGCATTCGTCTGACGCCGGCCTAAGCAGACATGTGTTCTTCTTGCCAGACAGCCTGTGTAACTCACTCCATCACACCCATAGAGGTATGGAGGGTAATGCTGCCATCAGTATCAGTCATTGAAAGGCAATGGGTTCGTATATACTGATGGGACACTCCAACCTGGAAACCACTACAACTCACAGCAGAGATTGTCTTGCCATGTGACTGTGGGAGCCCGTATAATGAATGGGTTAATATACAATTTATTTCAGACTGGATAATGAGGAAGTGAGATTTCTGCATCCTGGGGGGGGGGGGGGCTGTGAGACTCATACGGGCTTCCGGTCTGCTGATCTATGTTGTACGGCTTAAAAATAAATTGATATGGATACACAGTAGTTCTTCATTTCTATGTCTTATTACATTGAACCTGCATGATCAAAATGATATTTGCGATTATTTTCTTTTTAATTTTTTTCTTATCTGAAAATCAATATCAGCACCTGCCTGTGAATCGGTTATTACAATAAGGAATACATGGGGAATATTCTCAAATATTTATCACTGTGCAATTAAATAAATAGGATTTTCTAAAAAAACACTGGTTCCTACATTGTTTTTTTGAAAAATCACTTGGTAGTGAAGGGGTGAACCTTCCATCTGTTGTAAATATGTGCGATCTCTATTAACCCTTACCTGTGAAAAATTAGTCTCCATCATTGTATCCTTGGATCGGAATGTAACCTGGAGGCAAAGAAAAAGGAGTCATGGAATCCACATGTCTAAACACATCATGCAACATGAACACAAGATACTGAATTCTGGTCTATATATTGTGCATGAGAGGCAGAGGGAAATGCTGGAAGTCCATGGTCTAGTGGACGAGTGGGGGATCTCTCCTGTACAAATCTGCTCTCCTATCACTATGAATGGCTGGGATTAAGGACATCAGGACTTGAAATAATATGTAATTGCTTTCAGTCACTGGGATCACAGAGCCAGGCTCTATGCTTTTCCAATGGGTGCCCGAATGAAGCAAGCTAATTCCATTTATTAGCACATTTCATACCCATCCATAAACCAGTGTCACAACCATTCACTTACCATCTAAAACAGGGCTGTCAGACTCCGGCCCCCCAGATGTTTCTGAACTACAGCTCCCATGATTCTCTGGCCATCAATTGCCTTGCAAAAAATTCTGGGAATTGTAGGCATCAACATCTGGGGGGGGGGGAGGTGAGTTTGACAGCCCTGATCTAAAGCCTATTCATTCCCTCACCCCTATCAGAGCTTCATTTACTGACTCTTTAAACCATTCACTTAATCTCATTGCTCAAGTCCCCTTATATTATTTTGCCATTAATATACCTTCTTTGCCTTTTAATTCAGTCGCCCTTGTGTGTTTCATTCATTTACTCAATCCCTGCTGTTATTCCCTCAGTATCCAGTGATCTGCCTTTACCTGTTAATTTATTATTTTTCTCCTCGCACTTTGCGTTTTTAGTATTTTCTATCATTATACTTATTAATTGGCTCCATTAAGAATCTTTATCCAAACTCTTCTTCATATTATTCTTATCTTTATAGATTCAGGCTGAAGGGATGAAACGTGTCTGAATGTATAATGTGCTATTTATTCTCTTACCACTTCTGTTGAACCATCTCCAGATCACAAAACCTGAGACGGAGGCGATTAATCCCAAAGCGAAGATAATTGAAGAAATGCTGAATTTAACAATCTGGGATGAAGTCAGTCCTTGTTCTAAAATAATGCAGAAAAGTCATATATTAAATAATAACAACAAAGAAACAATCAAAACTTTATATTATGAAAAAATAAACACAAATATGGCTGTAGCTGGAAAAACTAATAATTACTCTGTATAAATTACCAGCAAGGAATTAACACTTCATGCTTTACCTCCTAAAATATCCCTAATAAATTCCCAAGAGGAGACACAAGAAAGGGTTAACACTGCAGTAGCTAGAGGAAAGTTCTGATTGTGTTGATATGGGCAGCTCTGTGTGTCCTATTGCTGTTAAATTAATCCTGTCTGAAGCTTCTTATCTGATTCTTATTAACAATCATTCCTGATTATTACTATTTATATAAAACCATCAGTTTTCACAGAACTTTACAATAACAAATGGAGAATCTGACTAATAAATGACAAACAGATTTAGGAACCAAGATCAGAGGTATAGAGGGCCCTGCTCACAGGAGTTTACAATCTAAAGGGGTTGGGGTGGAAAAGAACATGAGGCGTTATCAATGACCATCTTACTAGAGATCAGGATGGCTAGTCCTAGCGTTTGTACCAAGGTGACAAGCACGGCCGTACAGCAATCTATGAGACCTTTAATGATGAGGCGAGGAGAGGGATTAGTCAGGAATTTGATAGGTTAATCTAAAAAAAAAAATATTTTGAGGGATTTCTAGAATAGAAGATTAGGGCAGAGTCTAATAGGGCGATGTAGATCAATCCAAAGGACCGGTGCCGCTCAGAAGAAGTCTTGGAAGCGTGAGTTTCTGGTGTGTGTGGACACAGAGAACATGCGGAGGTCACCTGCAGGCGGCACTGATCCAGGAGAGGTGCGCTTAATGAGCAAGGAAGAAATGTAACGAGGGCTTTGAACATGAGTGTCATTATCTTAAATTGTATTCTGAAAAGTACAGGAAGCCAATGGAGGGACTGTATCCTTATAAACAAAAGGTATTTTGTTTGTGTACGTTTATAAATAATACATGTATCATGCGTTTACTCTGTAATGAATGGGCTGTGCAGGCCGCTGATACAAATATGTTTTAATCAGGGAACAAACTATAATATGTATCTAGTTTGTTCCCCCCCCCCTACCCTAAACCTCTATTTTCATTTTGTTGATGATTTTTCGGTATTTTATTCTCCTCCTCTGTTCCATTTGATGTCCTGAATAATCACATTCAATAAAATCTCTTTAAAACATATTCAGGGATTTTGGTGAAAGTAAAGAGACTCCAGCTTTGCGAGTGTTAAAAACAGTAAAAGCACAAAAAACAAGTTATCTCCAGCGTTTTCCACTCACTCCAACTCATCATCATCAGATGGTCGGTGCTTGGATGCTGCACGACGCACGTGTATTCATCATCCGGCGAGGAATCTCTCACATCTTGTCGAGCCACAACCTGGTACGTCCAATCCCCGACTGGAACAGCCTCGCTCGTGTTACTGATCACAATTTCGTTATTTTTCACCCAGCTCACACTGATATCACTGGGATAAAACCCCCAAACATGGCAAACCAGGGAATTTGGCGTCTCGGTACCGATAGATTCAGGGAGGAAAACTTTCATGGAGGGTTTGACTGCGGACGAGAGAGATGGAGAGAGCGTGAGAATAAAACCAGAGGAGAAACTGAGCTGAACAAGATACATAAAGGGTTAAACTGAGCTATTAACAAACTAATCCTATTTGTAACATGTGTTTTTATTGATGGAGAAATATATAAACAGAACTGAGCGCAATGTACACCCGGCATTGCACATAATATCTGAGTTTGATGAAGGTTTTCATGCGAGGCCTTATACACCGAGCTTGCAGCTTCCATGAAACATTAGAATAAGTGGCCACAAGAAAAAATATGGAAATCAAACCACTTCATCAATGGCGATTATTTATAAAGCACCAACATATTCTGCAGCTCTGTACAAAATAAACAAAAATGAACACACATAATGGTAGGAAAAGAGGATTTTTCCTTAAAGCTTTCTTTTCCATAAAGGTTTCCAGAAAATGTACAAAAAAAAGACCATTTCACACTTTGAAGAAAGAGAAGTATATTTTAATGCTAGTTTACACACAGGGCTCTATTCCATGCCTGGTGCTAAAA